>ONZE01001486.1:0-40000 GCA_900322265.1 Macarthuria australis
GGGTTCCCCTACAAACGATTCGCGCGAAAATTGATTATTGCGCCTATACCGTTCGAACTATCTATGGAGTATTGGGTATCAAAATTTGGATATTTATATACGAGGAATAATAAGCTTGTCTTTCTGTTTCGATTTAACGATGGAACAAAAAATGACAACCTTTTTCATTCTTTTTTTCCATCAAAACAATTAGCATTTTGAATTCTATAAGGTTGAATAAAAATTCGATTGACCCTTTGTATAGAATTGCTATGCTTAGTGTGTGACTCGTTGGTTTTTGTTAGAATTAAGACTAAAGTATGAACTAATAACTATAGACTTAATAACCAACTCATCGCATCACATTATCTGTATCCAAAGAAGCAGTCAAGATATGATATTTTAGTCCTATCCTATCATTGCAGCAACTGCAAATTTTTTAGCACAAAAAAAAACAATAAATCTAATGAGTTGTTAAGCAAAAAAAAAAAAAAAAAAGACAAAATATTAAAGAGATGCGGATAAACGGAAAGGTGAGAGAAAGAAAAAAAAATGAATATAAACCATAGATGATATATGATTCCAATATGTAAGGTCTTTAAATAATTTCAGAACAGACAATGTGACAAAGCATCTATACAGATTTACACATAATCATATGATATGAATCTGTTCATAGAAAAAAAGTAAGAGCCTCAAGCCAATAAAGACTAAGAAGATTGGCTGAAGAATAAATTAAATTAAGAGCTCCGTTGTAGAATTAAGACCTAACCATTAATCAAGAAGCGATGGGAACGATGGAACCTGTGAATAAAGAAGATTCAATTAAAAAAGAATCCTGATGATTCATTGGAAAGGATGGCGAAACGAACCAGAGACCGACTCATATATTCTGAAAAGTGATAAGCTAACCCTACAACTGAAATAGATATTGAAATAGTAAATATTCGCCCGCGAAAATTCTTTTTTTTATTATTATTTTTTTTTTCTTTTATTGGATTGCTAAAATATCAGCAATACAACACGAAAAAAAAGGAATAAAAATATATATATTTAGTTATTGTATGTATATATACAAATATAAAAATATCTGATAAATATCCCAAAGAATCTCTTGATTCAGTGTATTATTCCACGTATATCTTAATTAAATATTATATAATAATTATATTAATATTAATTTTATTTGAATTTTATCATTCGCGAGGAGCCGGATGAGAAGAAACTCTCATGTCCGGTTCTGTAGTAGAGATGGAATTAATAAAGAAAGAACCATCAACTATAACCCCAAAAGAACCAGATTCCGTAAACAACATAGAGGAAGAATGAAGGGAATATCTTATCGGGGAAATCATATTTGTTTCGGAAGATATGCTCTTCAGGCACTTGAACCCGCTTGGATCACATCTAGACAAATAGAAGCGGGGCGACGAGCAATGACACGAAATGCGCGTCGCGGTGGAAAAATATGGGTACGTATATTTCCAGACAAACCAGTTACAGTAAGACCCGCGGAAACCCGTATGGGTTCGGGGAAAGGATCTCCCGAATATTGGGTAGCTGTTGTCAAACCGGGTCGAATACTTTATGAAATAAGCGGAGTAGCAGAAAATATAGCCCGAAGGGCTATCTCAATAGCGGCATCTAAAATGCCTATACGAACTCAATTCATTATTTCAGGCCAGGAATGTAGAACCAAAATAAATATATCTTTCGGATAAAAACAACCGGAGTTTTTCTTTTGTTTTGGACAAACAATATTTCTTTTTCTTTTCGACCTTTGCTTTTTTTTATTTTTGCATTGAAAGAACGGAGATATGATTCAACCTCAGACCCATTTGAATGTAGCAGACAACAGCGGAGCTCGAGAATTGATGTGTATTCGAATCATAGGAGCTAGCAATCGTCGATATGCTCGTATTGGTGACGTTATTGTTGCTGTGATCAAAGAAGCAATACCAAATACGCCCTTAGAAAAATCAGAAGTGATCAGAGCTGTAATTGTGCGTACCTGTAAAGAACTCAAACGCGACAGCGGTATGATAATACGATATGATGACAATGCTGCAGTTATCATCGATCAAGAAGGAAATCCAAAAGGAACTCGAGTTTTTGGTACGATTGCCCGGGAATTGAGACAAAACTTTACTAAAATAGTTTCATTAGCTCCCGAGGTATTATAAGAAAAGAAGTAGGATATTTGAATGAAATAGTAGACTATGTATCACGTATATACCTTTCATTTATTTTTTACAAAAATAAACTAATAAAAAAAAACATGTTGATTATATAAGAATTTGGAGATACCACCGATTTTAGTTTATCATGGGTAGGGACACTATTGCTGATATAATAACCTCTATACGAAATGCTGACAGGAATAAAAAAGGAACGGTTCGAATAACATCCACTAACATCACCGAAAACATTGTTAAAATACTTTTACGAGAAGGCTTTATCGAAAACGCGAGAAAACATCAAGAAAAAAATAAATATTTTTTTGTTTTAACTCTTCGACATAGAAGAAATAGGAAAGTACCATATAGAAATACTTTAAATTTAAAAAGGATCAGTCGACCTGGTCTACGAATCTATTCTAACTATCAACGAATTCCTAAAATTCTAGGGGGAATGGGGATTGTAATTCTTTCTACCTCTCGAGGTATAATGACGGATCGGGAGGCTCGACTCGAAGGAATTGGCGGAGAAATTTTATGTTATATATGGTAATCCTTCTAATATCCGAATTGAATCCAAAATTTACTATTTGTGAAAAAAAAAAGAGAACGGACAGGTTGTCTAATATCACTCCTCTATTAGTTGATACTTTAAGGGGGTTTTGACTGGAATGAAAGAACAAAAATGGATTCATGAAGGTTTGATTACTGAATCACTTCCTAATGGTATGTTCTGGGTTCGTTTAGATAATGAAGATCTGATTCTAGGTTATGTTTCAGGAAGAATACGACGTAGTTTTATACGAATCCTACCAGGAGATAGGGTTAAGATTGAAGTAAGCCGTTATGATTCAACCAGAGGTCGTATAATTTATAGACTCCGCAACAAGGATTCAAACGATTAAGCGGTTTTTCAACTTCAACACTCCTTCCCATAAGAATACAAATTGAGGTTCAAAATTTTAAGAAACTTATTTTCTTCCAAAAAATAGATTCGGAATTAAAGTAAGGAATGACAAATATGAAAATAAGGGCCTCTGTTCGTAAAATTTGTGAAAAATGTCGACTGATCCGCAGACGGGGACGAATTATAGTAATTTGTTCTAACCCAAAACATAAACAACGACAAGGATAATAATTCTACTATACTAAAACTAAAAAAAAAATGAAGGATTTGTTTTGACATCAAATGGATATATCCATATATCTCTGACTCATATTTATGAAATGATAAAATATGGCAAAACCTATACAAAAAATTGGTTCACGTAGAAATGGGCGTATTAGCTCGCGTAAGAGTGTACGTAAAATACCAAAGGGCATTATTCATGTTCAAGCAAGTTTCAACAATACCATTGTGACTGTTACAGATGTACGAGGTCGGGTGGTTTCTTGGGCTTCCGCCGGTACTTGTGGATTCAGGGGTACAAAAAGGGGCACCCCGTTTGCCGCTCAAACCGCGGCAGGAAATGCTATTCGTACGGTGGTGGAGCAAGGTATGCAACGAGCGGAAGTCATGATAAAAGGTCCTGGTCTCGGAAGGGATGCGGCATTACGGGCTATTCGTAGAAGTGGTATACTATTAAGTTTCGTACGAGACGTAACCCCTATGCCACATAATGGCTGTAGGCCTCCTAAAAAAAGACGTGTGTAGAAATAATCATTGAAGAGATTTCAAGAGAAATAAATGATTCAAGAATATGATCAATTTTTTATAATATTACTATGGTTCGAGATAAAATAAGAATATCTACTCGTACACTGCAGTGGAAGTGTATTGAATCAAGAACAGATAGTAAATGTCTTTATTATGGGCGCTTTATTCTCTCTCCACTTATGAAAGGTCAAGCTGACACAATAGGCATTGCGATGCGAAGAGCTTTGCTTGGAGAAATAGAAGGAACATGTATCACACGTGCAAAATCTGAGAAAATACCACACGAATACTCTACCATAGTTGGTATTCAAGAATCCATACACGAAATTTTAATGAATTTGAAAGAAATTGTATTAAGAAGTAATTTATATGGAACTTGTGAGGCGTCTATTTGTGTTAGGGGCCCTAGATGTGTAACTGCTCAAGATATCATCTTGCCACCTTATGTAGAAATAGTTGACAATACACAACATATAGCTAGCTTGACGGAACCAATTGATTTTTGTATTGGATTACAACTCGAGAGAAATCGCGGATATCATATAAAAGCGCCAAATTACTTTCAAGACGGGAGTTACCCTATAGATGCTCTATTCATGCCTGTTCGAAACGCGAATCATAGTATTCATTCCTATGGGAATGGGAATGAAAAACAAGAGATACTTTTTCTCGAAATATGGACAAATGGAAGTTTAACTCCGAAAGAAGCACTTTATGAAGCCTCCCGTAATTTAATTGATTTTTTTATTCCTTTTCTACATGCGGAAGAAGAAAACTTACATTTAGAAGACAATCAACACAAAGTTTCTTTACCCCTTTTTACCTTTCACAATAGATTGACTGAACTAAGGAAAAACAAAAAAAAAATAGCATTGAAATATATTTTTCTTGACCAATTAGAATTGCCACCTAGGATCTACAATTGCCTCAAAAAGTCCAATATACATACATTATTGGAACTTTTGAATAACAGTCAAGAAGATCTTATTAAAATTGATAATTTTCGCATAGAAGACGTAAAACAAATATGGGGCATTCTACAAAAGCATTTCGCAATTGATTTACCAAAAAATACAAGATGAAAAAAAAAAAATGGATTGAATTTTGAGAATAGATCCAGATTTTAATTGAATATATGTATCTAGGGAAAATTCACTTTGAAGCGACTATTCCCTAGATACGCATGTCGTGTTATTTCACAATTGAATCAATTTAAAAAAGACCTAAAGTTAGGGATTTATCAATGGGTAATGTTGCTCCAATACCTAACCAAAGAGCCACTGCGGTACCAACCAAAAAGACAGTTGTCGCTACTGGACGACGAAATGGATTTTGGAATTTATTAACATTCTCCAAAAAAGGAACTGTTAATAATCCCGCAGGTACTGAAACCATTAAAAGAACGCCTAATAACTTATTTGGTACTGTACGAAGTATTTGAAATACAGGAAAAAAATACCATTCGGGTAATATTTCCAAAGGAGTTGCAAATGGATCCGCCGGCTCACCAATCATTGATGGTTCTAGAACCGCTAAGCCTACGTTACATGCAATAGTACCTAGAATTACTACGGGAAAAATATATAAAAGATCATTAGGCCATGCAGGCTCCCCATAATAATTATGACCCATCCCTTTCGCCAATTTAGCCCTTAATACAGGATCATTCAAGTCAGGTTTTTTTGTTATTAGGATAGGTGAATTCTTATAGATTCGATTCATCCCCCGAAAGAGCCGGACATGATAATTTTTCATCATCCGGCTCGAGCAAGAATCAAAAGAACAAAATAGATTCATAATATCTATCTTATCCATATGACTGGTTCTCTGTAAGAACCTATTTCTTAGATCCCCCTTTCCGGAGTTGTAATTATCCACGGGAAGGAATACCGCTCTTACAAATAAATGCTCAACACCCAAGTAGGCTTACAAAATTGATCATGATCAAATGCTTTTTGGGTCGTCTCATACCTTGTGGTTAGTGTTTATCTACCAAATATTTGGAGATTTTTACTTTACATAAAATATATATTTTAAATATATTGATAAGGGTTTACTTGTTACTAAATATAGCCTAGCCTCTATTGTTCTTTAGATCCCCTGTTTCACTCCGATAGTATTATAGATCAGGTCGATGCAGAGGAAATGAATGCATTTCAATACTATTCAAACTATTAATTAATAATAATAAAAAAAAAATGATAAAAATAAGAATTCTATCACACACTCGACTGGATTTTACGGAGCCTGCTCATGCATGACATGATTCGGGGTTGATCATAGAATAGATTCTCTTCAAACGAACCAGCCTATCCTCTGTATAGGACTTCTTTATACGGTGGTTGGACAAAAGACACATTGGATTATGAATTGCAATGTGGCAGATAGGGGACATATAGCTGCACGGCCTAATCAATAGTTCAAGTCACACACTGCCATAATCCATTTGATTTTCGAAAAATTACCTTCAACTAGTGATGTTATGTTAAATAACTAAATAATAAATCAATATTATATTTTGTTGTGTGGTTGAAGGAAAATGTCCAAATACATGGATTATTCTTTTCAATAATCCATACATGTAGCAACGAAATACTTTTGTTCTTATCCCAAGTGATAAATGATTGATTACAAATATATAGGATATACCTTTTCAATTCTATAAGGGACCAGAAATACCTTGTTTACGTATCATTAGAAAGTGCATTAACATAAATACGGCAGTAAGAAGAGGCAATACAAAAGTGTGTAAACTATAAAAGCGAGTCAAAGTGGATTGTCCCACACTAGTACTTCCGCGTAATAACTCTACCAAAGGCGATCCTATTACAGGAATAGCTTCAGGCACGCCTGTTACAATTTTTACTGCCCAATAACCGATTTGGTCCCGAGGTAAAGAATAACCAGTTACACCAAAAGACGCGGTCAATACAGCCAGAACCACACCCGTAACCCAAGTCAATTCTCGAGGTTTTTTAAAACCACCCGTGAGATACACACGAAATACATGCAGGATCATCATTAGAACCATCATACTTGCCGACCACCGATGAACTGATCGTATTAACCAACCAAAGTTGGCTTCAGTCATTATATATTGAACAGAAGCAAAAGCCTCAGTAACGGTTGGACGGTAGTAAAAAGTCATAGCAAACCCCGTAGCCACTTGTACTAAAAAACAAGTAAGCGTAATTCCCCCTAGACAATAAAATATGTTGACATGAGGAGGAACATATTTACTAGTTATATCATCTGCAATCGCCTGAATCTCGAGACGTTCTTCGAACCAATCATAGACTTTATTGAGATAGGTAAAATTCCCCCTCTAAGAACCCTATATGAGAATTTCATCTCGTACAGCTCAAGCGGACACACCCAAATAATGATTGAAAGTACTGATCGAAAGGGATATATAATAGAAAGATTGAACCTTCTTAATCCCCGATTTTATCTTTTCGGAAGATACGAAAGAATAAAAATCCGAAAGTTATTCGTTGTGGTGATTATGCCAAAATATCAAGTCGGCTCATTCGTCTTTATGTTGATTGTTACTACGGGCCTCTTGAATATTCTCTTTACCTATTTTTTTCTTTGATTTGTTATTTTTGTATTTGTGTGTAATCCAGCTTTTACTATTGTTTTTTTTATCATTGATAGGAATTTCTCTTGTTACAACCCTATGAATCGATTGAAACCCCAGATTCATACTAGAACCACGATGATTCAAAAAAACCCCAAAGCTAAGCCCAAAGATTCCTTGAGTAAAAACCTTTGGATCATCCCTTATTGAATCAATAGGATAGGTATAATGACTAAAAATACAAAAAAAATTGTCTGTAACAAAAGAATTTTTTTTGAATCCGATCACGAGGTCTGAATATTAAATATGAATCATAGTTCAAGTATTTCTGGATATTTTTTATATATTCCGTGTTCCAGATACCAGAATGAATATCCGACGAGGTAGAACCATCTCTATCAGGATAAGATGACAGACTCATTCTCTGTATTATCAATAGGATCAATTATAACAAGTCACACACTCATATTCCGGAAATACAGAAAGAAAGAAATTCCACGATCGAACTACCCCCCAAAGGGGTTAGAAATAGAAATCGGAGCCCTAAAAATTCACTTTGTATTGAAAGGCTAGAACTTCCTGGTTCTTTTGGATTTCATTTTCTTGTGGATTTAATTCATTGAAATTCCATCCAATAAAACGGAAGAATTATAAATTTCCAAAATAATGGATAGGAATACTGCAAATAAAGCCATTGCAACTCCCATCAAAGTAGTAGTTCCCCATCCAGGAGCCACTTTACCATATTCCGAATTCAACGGTTTCAATAAAGACCCTACAGTAGTTGGTTTTGGACGAGATCTAGAACTACCCTCAACGGTTTGTGTAGCCATAAATCCGATTGTATTAATTGAGATCTGTTGACTTTGTATACGATTCCGTTGTAAATAAACGATTTTATCATAGATCCATTGTGGTCTTGAAATTATATAATAATGGAAACCGCAAACCTAGTCGCCATCTTTATATCTGGTTTACTTGTAAGTTTTACTGGGTATGCTTTATATACCGCTTTTGGGCAACCCTCTCAACAACTAAGAGATCCCTTTGAGGAACACGGGGACTAATTGAAGTAATGAGCCTTCAATATTGAAGGCTCATTACTTCAATTGAGATAATGAAAACTCATTTTATTTCATCTTTTTAGTTGGAACTTTAGGAGGTTCCCTAAAAAAGATAGCGAAAAAAATTATCCCTAGAGTCGAGACTAATAGAAATGTATAAACCAATGCTTCCATAGATTCGATTGTGGTTTACAATTATAGCTTCCATACCTGTTTACTTGGGATTTTTTTCCCGATAATGATAAAAAAAGAAAGAGTCAAAAAAAGGGCGGTGATTCAAATCAAGATTTCTCTAGTATCCTATGTCAAAGCAAAAAATAACAAAGCAATGTTGTATTAGATTCCTTGTCTTCTTGTAGTTGGATCTCCAAGTTTTTGGAATGCTCCAAATTCTACTTGAGCATCCAAATCTGGGTCAATACCAGCAAAAACATCTCTAAACAAGGTTCTAGCCCCATGCCAAATGTGTCCGAAGAAGAAGAGTAGGGCAAAGGAAGCATGCCCAAAAGTAAACCAACCCCTTGGACTACTACGAAAAACACCATCAGATTTCAAAGTAGCACGATCTAATTCAAAAATTTCACCCAATTGAGCACGTCTAGCATATTTTTTCACGGTAGCAGGATCACTATAACTGACTCCGTTGAGTTCGCCGCCATAAAACTCAACGGTTACGCCTACTTGTTCAACGCTATACTTCGATTCCGCTCTTCTAAAAGGAACGTCAGCTCTAACAATTCCGTCCCCGTCTATCAAAACGACTGGAAATGTTTCAAAAAAAGTAGGCATACGGCGTACAAAGAGTTCACGTCCTTCTTTATCTCTAAAAATAGGGTGTCCTAACCACCCAACGGCTATTCCATCGCCGTTGTCCATTGAACCTGCTCTAAATAATCCTCCTTTTGCCGGATTATTTCCAATATAATCATAAAAAGCTAATTTCTCAGGAATTTTCGACCAAGCTTCTGATAAACTTTGATTTTCGGCTAGCCCAGCACTTACTCTTCGATATATTTCTTGCTGAAAGTATCCCTGATCCCATTGATAACGAGTGGGGCCAAATAATTCGATCGGGGTAGTTGCTGAACCATACCACATAGTTCCGGCAACAACAAAAGCGGCAAAAAAGACAGCAGCGATACTACTCGAAAGAACGGTTTCAATATTGCCCATACGTAATCCTTTGTATAGACGTTGAGGCGGGCGGACACTAAGATGGAATAGACCTGCTAATATGCCCAATGTCCCTGCTGCAATATGATGAGAGGCTATTCCTCCTGGAACAAAAGGATCAAAACCTTCCACGCCCCATGCTGGACTTACAGGTTGTACTTTTCCGGTTAGTCCATAAGGATCGGACACCCATATTCCGGGACCATACAAGCCGGTTACATGAAATGCGCCAAAACCAAAACAAGCCACCCCAGAAAGAAATAAATGAATTCCAAAAATCTTAGGCAAATCCAAAGAAGGTTTTCCTGTACGTTCATCACAAAATATTTCTAGATCCCAATACACCCAATGCCAAATAGCTGCCAAAAAACACAAGCCCGAAAACACAATATGCGCTCCAGCCACACCTTCGTAACTCCAAATACCCGGATCCGTTATAGTCCCCCCTGTAATATTCCAACCGCCCCATGAATTGGTTATTCCTAAACGAGTCATGAAAGGTATAACGAACATACCCTGTCTCCACATTGGATCAAGAACGGGGTCAGAGGGATCAAAAACTGCTAATTCATATAGAGCCATCGAACCGGCCCAACCAGCAACCAGAGCTGTATGCATTATATGGACAGAAATCAACCGGCCGGGATCATTCAATACAACGGTATGAACACGATACCAAGGCAAACCCATGGAAATACCCCTCTATCAAAGATAAATGACACTATGTAACTTTATTGCATTGGAAAAGACTATGACTATGCAATGGACCCCCTTTGTTCAATAGATTATCTCGGAACAAGGGTTAATGTTTGTTTTATTGTGTTGGTAATAATTCAACAATTATGCTTGTAGGAACAAAGAGAAACAAGTCTATTCTATACCCGATAAGTAGCAATACGCAATGGGGAGTTGATACCATTTTATATCACTAAATGCTTTCATATTTGTTCATTATTGGAAGGTTATATTCGTAAAAATTTTCCTTTATTTTTTTTTTATTTTTAGTTATTCTGTCTTCTTTTTTTTTTTTTTGAAACTAAACTTTTAGAATCTATGCAGAAAAGAGGATAAAGGTTGATATTCTGAAGACAATAACCCTATTATTACGTTTCCACATCAAAGTGAAATATAGTACTTAATTCTTATTTCTTTCAGTTAATGCCTATTGGTGTTCCAAAAGTTCCCTTTCGAAGTCCTGGAGAGGAAGATGCATCTTGGGTTGACGTATAGTGCGACTTGTCAGATATATTGGGTCATATGGGATTTCCCCGTTCTCTCTCCCGATTGAGATATCCTCCCTTTCGCCCAAGAAAGATTGATCGAATCATCAAAAATTTGGAGCGTGAAATGTAATTAGATCCATTTTTTAGTTTTAGGGGGATTCAGATTAATATTATGAATTAGAATGATTTATGGTTGGCTTGGTTGGACCAAAAAATGAAGTATCCAGGCTCCGCTTATAAAATTATCAAAACCCCAATCCCAATTGGTAATATATTGAAGATTACTACTTCATATTATATATTCATATTATATATTTTATATACTTTAAACTGTTTTGATTTGAAATTCTAAATAAAAGTGATCTCAATCTTAATCGCTCGAATAGAGTAATGAATATGTTGAATATTGAATTCGACGAAAGAAAAGATATGAAATGAATAAAAAAGGGAAATCTTAACAAATAAAAAAAGCGGTATTGGAAGCATTTGTCCTATATGTACAAATCAAAATCGGGGATATCTTTACCCGGAGTAGAGCATAAACCTAAAAGAATTAAGGAGACCCGTCCAAGAACAAGAAAATGACATCGTGATTTGAATTGGATCTCGATGAAACGATACATCAATGAAAAGTGAGTTCGATAAGTTTAAAAATTTCTATTTTAAAATTATTTATTATATAATAATTATATCGGAAATTGGGGAAAAGAGCAAAAAGAAATATTTCTTAAAAAAAAAAAAAGAATCGAAAAACTTCATTATTCATTATAAATTGGAAAAACCTCTATGAAAAATGAATAGAATATACACATTGATTTTTTTTTTCAAATTTTTTTTGAACCGTATGCATTAAAAGGTGCATGTACGGTTCCTAAGGGATACAATGGGATACAATTTTACCCTAATCAACCGACTTTATCGAGAAAGATTACTTTTTTTAGGACAAGAGGTCGATAGCGAGATCTCGAATCAACTTATTGGTCTTATGGTATATCTCAGTATCGAGGATGATACCAAGGATTTGTATTTGTTTATAAATTCTCCCGGCGGATGGGTAATACCCGGAGTAGCTATTTACGATACTATGCAATTTGTGCGACCAGATGTACATACAATATGCATGGGGTTAGCTGCTTCAATGGGATCTTTTATCCTGGTTGGAGGAGAAATTACCAAACGTTTAGCATTCCCTCACGCTTGGCGCCAATGAGTTTTTTTATTTGAGATTTTGATTTGATAGAAAAAATAAGACTATGCCTTCACCATATGAAATATTGAAATATTTAGTATTAAGTAATAATAGCATGGCATTTTGAATTCGATATGAGAAAAATTTTTCTCTATTTTATTTGCAAAACATTAGATTATGTATCGAAAGAGTAGTATGAGATGAATAGTATTCCCGGTTTTTTTATCAGGAGTCCATCTCAGCGTCACAAACTTTTTTCATATCAAAAGAGTAAAATAAAAAAAAAAAGAAATTCTTTTTTTTTTTTTATTTTCGGATCAAAAAGAAACTTTGGGATTGCTGAATTACATACAAAATAAATATATAAAGCAACGGAGCCATCATAGTATTTTTGCACTCCTCCGAAAAGGAAAAGAAGGGTGGTAATTGGATCATTTACTGATCTGGATCTGATCGATCCTATTCTTCGACGGAAAAAAGTAAATTCCATTGTAGAGCCGTATGCAATGCGCAAAAGATGCACGTACGGTTATTCAATTCTATACTTTTTTTGTTATTCTGTATTTTTTCTCTTCGCCTGATCATGCGAGATAGAAGAACCCCTTTTTATGGAATATCATCAGGGTAATGATTCATCAACCTGCTAGCTCTTTTTATGAGGCACAAACGGGAGAATTTATCCTGGAAGCGGAAGAACTATTGAAATTGCGAGAAACCCTCACAAGGGTTTATGTACAAAGAACGGGCAACCCCTTATGGGTTGTATCCGAAGATATGGAAAGGGATGTTTTTATGTCAGCAATAGAAGCCCAAGCTCATGGAATTGTTGATCTTGTAGCGGTCGAATAAAACGAGTAAAAAAAAAAAAAAAGGAAACGTGTGAGATTTTTTCTTGTTACTGGGTTTGCTATTCTGGGGTTAATATTCTATTAACTATAAAATAATTAATAATCATTCGGTTAGGATTGATCTAAACCAGCCCATTTTTATATGATTCAGCATGCCAACTATTAAACAACTTATTAGAAACACAAGACAGCCAATCAGAAATGTCACGAAATCGCCCGCTCTTCGGGGATGTCCTCAGCGCCGAGGAACATGTACTAGGGTGTATGTGTGACTCGTTCAGATTATGGGCTGGAACGAAATGAAAGGAAAGAATTTTTCCAGTATCAATGATCAGTACTAGTGAATAGGATAAAATGGAAGAACTCCAGTCACTATCTAAAATGAAAAAGATCTATTCATCTATTTTGTATGAAATTTATGGTTTCTATTGGTGTAAATCCGATTTAAGATGAGAAAAAATTTCCCATTGGTAGCGAACGTTATCCATTAAGCGGGGAATCCATTTTTAAGAGCAAAAAAATTATGCTCCCATTCTTGCAAGAACGGACTAACAGGGTCAGCTATTCAGCTAACCTTCCAAATTAAAAACCGTTACTGTATAGATGGATCTCATTGTGAAAGACCTATTACTGTATAATTCATAGTTCATAGGTAGAGCCAAAAATTGGAACGGTACAAGTTATCAATAACATTCAGTAAATGAAGTAAAGGGCTCCGGTGTATAGAGAGGACCTCACCGTTTAAGAAGTAACCATAGAAACGAAGGAACCCACTATTATGCATCTATATTTAAATTTATTTAAATTGAATTGACATTTTTTTTTTACTTTTGTTTGATACATTACGAAATGTCTAAAAAAAAAAAAGAAAGATCGTGGTCAGGAAGGTTATAGTAGCAAAAGCCGGTGGGATTTTTATTTTATACATTGGAAAAATCCGTCTTGTTATTAATAGACCAGAAAGGGAGAAAAGAATAACTCAAAGAAAGAAAATCAATTAGTTATTCATCAAAGTTTCATTTATTCAATGACTAGAGTTAAACGAGGATATATAGCTCGGAGACGTAGAACAAAAATTCGTTTATTTGGATCAAGCTTTCGAGGGGCTCATTCAAGACTTACTCGAACGATTGCTCAACAGAAAATAAGAGCTTTGGTTTCGGCTCATCGGGATAGAGATAGGCAAAAGAGAGATTTTCGTCGTTTGTGGATCACTCGGATAAACGCAGTAATTCGCAAAAAGGGGTTATACTATAATTATAGTAAATTTATAAACGATCTGTACAAGAGGCGGTTGCTTCTTAATCGTAAAATACTTGCACAAATAGCTATATTAAATAGGAATTGTCTTTATATGATTTCCAATGAGGTCATAAAAAAAGAAGATTGGAAAGAATATCCCGAAATGCTTTAAATGAAGTTCCCCGGAGTTTATGTTTATTCTCCGGGAGGATAGAGTCTAAATTAGTCTGATAAAATACGATAAATAAAAAATAAATAAAAATCAACAAACCCATTCAAAACAAAAATCAAAAAAAAATTTCCGATTTTTTATTATCTTACGACACGACAATCAAATCTAGATTCTCATATTTTTTTAGAACAAAAAAGCAATCTGTGTTTGAGTTCAGATTTGAATTTTTATTTAATCTAGAATTCAAAAAAAAAAAAAAAGAGATTTCTATTTTTTATATTTAATTTCTTATTTATTTTTGGTTCTAAAACTAGCCATTCTAGTAGTCGACTCGGTTCTTTCAAATTGTTTCTCATTATTAAGAAAAGGTAACAAAGATAAAATACGAGCTTGTTTTATAGCAATAGTAATTAATCGTTGTTGTTTCAAGGTCAATCTATTGACTCGCCTAGATAATATTTTTCCTTGTTCACTAATAAATCGACTAATTAAACTCATATTTCTATAATCAATTAGATCCCCCGAGCCAATCGGGGGCAGGCGCCTACGAAAAGATCGCTTGGATTTAATAAAGGGTCGCTTGGATTTATCCATAGTTTATTCCTTATACCGAAAATCCTATTTAAGATGGACCTAAAAAAATTTAGAATTAAGAAATAGGATTTGGTTTGTTTATTTTTATTTTATATATTAATATTATCTATATATTATATATTATCCATATAAATAGAAATATATAATATATATAATAGAATGGAAAATAAAATCGTTTTGTCCCCTTACCCTGGAAGGAAGATAGACAGACGTTCGATTCGATCTATTTCTTTATCTCTCCATGAATTGTATGTTTGTAACAATAGGGACAGAATTTTAGCAATTCCAACCGGCTAGGTGTATTGTGTCGATTCTTTTGAGTAATATATCTGGAAATGCCCCTTGATTCCTTATTAACACTCTTTCGAACACAACCAGCACATTCCAAAATAACTTTCACTCGGACATCTTTACTCTTAGCCATGAACCTCCTTTGGATTTTTTTTGATTCAAGCAACTTTTGTATTTGTATTTTCGACCCGAAGTGAAGAAGAAAAGATAAAAATAGAAGTTCCTAACTCGAAATACAATTAGAAGGATTTCGTCGCAATCAATAGAATAATAATAATAGTAAAAAAATTAAGAAATACTATGTAATCAAATGGTTTCTAACTCTATTTCTAATCACAGTATTTCATTTAAGTATCTTGTAGGATAGTCTTACACTAGACCCACATTTTCAGTTCCGCTCTCCCTCTTTTTTTTTACAAATTTTCATTCAAACCTGAGCCCGAGTTTTGATGAGGTTGAATCTAACTTTTTCTAACCTATTTATTCTAATATATTATTCTAAACTAAAAAGAGAAAGAAAAAAGGGGGGGGGTTAGTCACAGATAGTTGATTCTATCTCTAATTTTCATTACCCCTTTCCCATGGAAATAACTAGAATGAAAAAAAAGGGAATGTCAACGCATCCGGGAAAAAACGATTGATTTCTATTAATAGACCGGCTAAAGACCCAAACCATAGAGTACTTAGTACCGGTGCCACGGAAAGATATGTTTTTAAATCTCGCATTGAAAATCCTCCTTCTTTTTTTTTTTTATTTTGTGTAATACATAAAATAAAGGTAATCCATATCTAATCTATGATCAGATGTATTATAGTTAAATACTGTTTGTACAAGAAATCCCTAAGCTAAGTCAAATTAAAATGTGCACTGATCCGGTAGACCTGTAGATAAGATATTTTTTAAGAAAAAGAATAGCATGCCCCTTCCTGCTGAGTATTTCCGACAAAGTTTTTTTTAGTTTACGGCAGGTTTTTAATATATATATCCAAATACTATACCTTATGTGAGACCAAAAAGAAGAAATGGGATGGAAAGATAAATTATGAAAGATAAATTATGTATTTGGGAAATAACGATGTGGAAAACAAGACAAGTATTCTTTACAATTACACCATAAAAACCAATTGAATTGAAAGGGATGTAGCGCAGCTTGGTAGCGCGTTTGTTTTGGGTACAAAATGTCACGGGTTCAAATCCTGTCATCCCTACCTAATTACTTTATTACTTTATCCTCTGAGAAGTAAGGAGGAATTAACTGAAATCCATTAAAATCGGACATTTGGACATACGGAATCTCTGATTGTTGTTATAATACTATTTAACTATTTATAATAATAAATAGTGTATGCATACAGGATGTAGATATGGTATTGGGTTAAAAAAAGAACCCTTTTCTTTAGAGTCTTTTCTTATTGTGATAAGAAAGCGCTCTTAGTTCAGTTCGGTAGAACGTGGGTCTCCAAAACCCGATGTCGTAGGTTCAAGTCCTACAGAGCGTGATTTTATTCTTGTTAGGTCGAATCTAATTAGACTGAAATAACTGAACAATAATCTAAAATTGACCTCCTACTTTCTTGAATCCACGGGAGGTCAATCAAAAAAAGATTTGTTATATTAATTAATCAAAGGTCCAACTGATCACCACGTCTGTATTGTAAATATGCGGTTACGAATAATCCAGCTAAAGTAATAGGAATTAGACCTAAGACGATTCCAAATAGAAAAACTTCAATCATTTCAATTCGTTTGATTCAAAAAAAAAAGGTAATGTATATTCTTAAATAGTAATCAGAATTGCCCATGAATCTTAATAACCAAAAATGTTCAATTACCGCGTTAAAGAACTAAAAAATATAATGAATCCCAAAGAAAGATTTTTTGAGTTGTTCGTTCAATTAATTTCAAATAAGTCGTATTTTGCTCAGACCTATAAATAGAGCGGAGGTTATAGTTAAAGCCACTAGTAAAAACCCGAAATAACTAGTTAGAGTAGACATGAAGAAGCTAAATGAAATATGGTCTTTTTATACATATGTTTATAAAGCACTTACCTAAGTTTCTTTTTTGAAAAATCGGAGGGAGAATACGCAAAAAGAAAAATTCAAAGAAAAATTTCAATTGAAAGTTTTTGATTCATCAACTATTACATTATGGATGTCACTAACAAAGATAAAGTAACATAGGTAGAAAAAAAAGAAATAACTCAATATCTGTGATATCTACACATCTCGTGATCTTGAATCAACAGATTTTCTTTGAGTAAACTAATCGAATAAAAAAATAAAAAGAATTATGTTATGAAACTTCATTCAAAAATGAAACGTTATTTATCTGAATCACTATGAAATCAAATTAAAAAATCATTTCTAGTTTGATCATTTCTTTTTTTTATTGGATCAAGTCTATTTTTTTTTAGACCAAAAGTTATCTTATAGCATAAGACCTTTTACTTTAAAATTAACTCATTAGATTCAGCAATCGGGTTCATCCATATAAATAATATTTCGAATGAAAAGAAAAAGGCTCTCATACCATTATTTTAAAAAATCTGTATTTCGGCCCAACTCAATTCTCAAACTAAAAATTCCTATTATTTTTGCCCTTATAGGTTCTATATTTCATATTAAAATTATTTATTAGAAATAAGTAGTATCCTTGTAGTTAGGTCAATAAAGAACCTTGGGTCCAGCGTAACAATGGATGCATCGTAAAAATTGATTAATTGATTTCAATTAAATAATTGTTTTTTTGACGATTAATTAATTCCTTAAAATGTAATATAAAATTAAGAGGTTTTTTGAAACCTCTTCTACTTGAATTGGAAGAATATTATCATATTTTTTTTTCAGATTCCTGCTTTCCCCGATCTTCCCTTTCTAGTCTGAATACAATAAATAAAAGAGAGAAACTCCATACTTTTTTTGATTTGAGAAATTTTCTATATAAATAAAAAGAAATGGTGACTAGTTCTATGATGGACAAGCAAGAAAAAAGGAAGAAAGAATTTATATAATTCTTTGTTTCAATATTAATCTAAATTGTCTTGCTGTGTCAGAAGAAGGATAGTTATACTGATTCGGTATACTCTAAAAAAACCTTTGGTACAATATAGGTAATCCTACAAACAATTGACTTAAAGTCAATTTACGGATCTCATCTTTGTAGGATTTGCCTTTGACTGTACAAGAATATGTGGAGTTCAGCATGTCTGGAAGTACAGGAGAACGCTCTTTTGCTGATATTATTACCAGTATTCGATACTGGGTCATTCATAGCATTACTATACCTTCCCTATTCATTGCGGGTTGGTTATTCGTCAGCACAGGTTTAGCTTACGATGTGTTTGGAAGCCCCCGGCCAAACGAATATTTTACAGAGACCCGACAAGGAATTCCATTAATAACTGGCCGTTTTGATTCTTTGGAACAACTCGATGAATTTAGTAGATCCTTTTAGGAGGCCCAATGACCATAGATCGAACCTACCCAATTTTTACAGTGAGATGGTTGGCTGTTCACGGACTAGCTGTACCTACCGTTTCTTTTTTGGGGTCAATATCAGCAATGCAGTTCATCCAACGATAAACAAAACCGAATCCGAATTATAGAGCTACGACACAATCAAACCCGAACGAACAAAATGTTGAATTGAACCGTACTAGTCTTTACTGGGGGCTATTACTCATTTTTGTACTTGCTGTTTTATTTTCCAATTATTTTTTCAATTAAATAAAAAAAAATAAAAAGAACGAAAGAAATATAATATTAAAGTAGGAATTCTCTTATCCCATTCGGAAGGACCTCATTTCATAATTATCCATGACTGTTTATGTCTCTAGCACGACTACTTGAGGAAATGTGGAGGGAAGTGGGGTAAATGGCTGATACTACTGGAAGGATTCCTCTTTGGATAATAGGTACTGTAACCGGTATTCTTGTGATCGGTTTAATAGGTATTTTCTTTTATGGTTCATATTCTGGATTGGGCTCATCCCTGTAGTAATTGGATGAACCGAGGTATAGATATGAAAGTATAAGAACTCAACGGGACCTTCCTTCCCCCTGGAATTAGACAAACAAACAAAGAGGGGGAAGGAAGGTCCCGTTAAATTCTTAATTTAATTATCAGAGTTGTTTATGATAATTTTTTTCGTATAAATGAAAAAAAGATACCCTTTGTTAAAATCCAAGAATGTTTTTTGAAAATTCATTTATTTGGTTATTCAGAACATCTATTCCTCAATAGTACTTATTGATCCTTCCTAAATTGTTAGAAGAAAGAAAGAATCACTTGAGTTACTGAATGACACAATAGAATCGATATTTTTCTAGATCAAATATCCTGCAAGAAGTTCGATTTGATCAATAAATTTGCTTCTCTTTTTTTCAGTTTGTCCACTACTTTAATTTTAATTATATGCGTAATAATAAGAAATAAATAATTAATCTAAATAAATAATTAATCTAAAAATAAAAAAATAGAAATATTCTGACCAAGTCTTTGACGAAGGGAATCAAGAATCATTAGTATTTCGACACACGACAAGTATGTGTAAAATTCCTTGTCGTGTGTCGAAGACCAGGAAGTCAAAAAATTGTCAACAAGAATTTTGTTATTGTTACAAACTTTATGTTGATAAATCCGCGAATCTAGAAATTCATTTCGGACAATTGAACCTTCTCGAACTGTTTCTTTTTAAGAACCAAAAAAATTTGTGCCAAAATAACAGATGCAAAGAAGAACAAAAGACCTTGTACGCGCAATGGATCTTGAAGTACTATTTCTGTATCTCCTTGACCAAATCCACCCACATTAGGATTACTCGTTAATGGTTGATCAAGTTTGATAGATTCACCCTCTGAAACAAGAAGTTCTGGTCCCGGAGGAATAATATCAACCACCTCACGTCCATCCGAGGCATCCGCTATGGTTATTTCGTATCCGCCCTTTTCTTTTCGTGAAATTTTCTTTACTATACCTGCTGCTGTAGCATTATAAACTGTATTATTACTCTTGCTTCCGTCAGGATAAATCTGACCCCTTCCCCTGTTACCACCTACATATATCGGATATTTTAAGAAGTGAACATCTTTCTTAGTATCAGGCTCCGGGGAAAGAATAGGAAAGGTGATTTCACTATATTTTTGTCCAGGAACAGGACCTATCACAAGAATATTTTTTTTATTGGGGCGATAGCTCTGAAAAGAAAGATTACCTATCTTTTCTTTCATCTCGGGAGAAATACGATCGGGTGGGGCTAACTCAAATCCCTCAGGTAAAATAAGAACAGCCCCCACATTCAAACCCCCTTTTTTGCCGTTAGCAAGAACTTGTTTTAGTTGCATATCATAAGGAATTCGAACAACTGCTTCAAATACAGTATCAGGAAGGACTGCTTGTGGAACCTCAATATCCACGGGTTTATTAGCTAAATGGCAATTGGCACATACAATACGCCCAGTCGCTTCTCGTGGATTTTCATAACCTTGCTGTGCGAAAATGGGATATGCGTTTGAAATGGATGACCGAGTTATTATATATATCATGAGCGATACAGCAATGGATCGAGTAATCTGTTCTTTTATACAAGAAAGGGTATTTCTAGTTTGCATGGTACAATCATGGATCCCGATAATTTCTACAATAAATTGGGTAGGTTGCTAGTATAGTTCCCTATCCACGATTCTGCTATTTACTTGAACTGAAACGTAATTTACTGAAATAATATTACTGGAATATGGGAAGAACTCCCCATTTTGGATGCGTAGAAATAGTAAGTACGATTTTGAATGCTTTGGTTATGTACAAAGTAACAAACATTATAATTATAAATTATAATTGGATTAATATCCGTATATCTTTTTTCTTTTCAGTCATTCATTGAATGATAAATCACTACAAGTGATGGGGATACACGATTTAAATAATGGAAAATCAAATATTTCAAAATTGTATCGAGAATGACTGGAAAAGTGGAAACAAGACCAGATATAATTTGATCATTATGAGGAAATCCAAAATCTTTGTAGATAGAGCCAATCATTAGTTCCCAACCGTGGGTCGAATGAAATCCGATACATAAATCAGTTAACAAAAGAATAGAAAAAGCTTTTATTGTGTCGTTTAAATTATATAGGAATTCCTGAATCCAAGAGTTAAGAAGAATAAGTTCTTTATTCCCCAGAATAGAATAACCGCTTAGAATAAAGAAACAAATTATATTTGTCGAGAAGTGAAAAATCATATGGACACAATCCTCATTGTGAATCTTGATCAATTGAATCGTTTCATTGTGTATTCCTATACGAAGCTTTTGTAGATGTGTTTCCGGGTATTCCTTTATCATTTCGTCCAACAGGCGTAGCTCCTCTAATTCGATGAATTTTTCTAGAAGATTCTTTTCTTGAATATCATTCAAAAAAGTTTCGGATTGCTTAGTATTCCACCAATTAGTAACCCAAAATTCCAGACTTTTTTGAAATGGTAGAAAGATCCACCAGGGTAAAAATACTATAGATGCAAGATATAGAAAAGGAATAAATGTTTTCTTTTTTTCCATTTTTTTTTTTCATTTAGAAATTGTTAATGAACCCGTCGAGTTCGTCGACTCTATACGATCTAATATTTCTATCAAACATGAGTTCCATTACAAAGTATCGAATCCATGAATCTATGAATTTTGAAAGAATACAGAAATAGAAAAAGAGTCCACTTCGAATTTCGAATGAATAAAAAAAACCGTATTTCCAGATATTGGAATTGGTCAAATTTGAAGAAATTCCTTCTTTTCGATGAATACGCGGCAGAGCCACTCCATTTTCAATTAATAAAATTGGATTTCAAGACGAAAGAACTCACCTTCTACCAAAATATCAAATATTTCGAAAAATTTCATGAGTTACCCATAGCACAAAAAAAGAATTGAGGGTCTGAATGGTATGATCAAAAATGGTTGGCAAAACAAGACATAATTTGGATAATTAAATGATCTTTATAATTATAAGAAAGCCAATTATTTAATCATTAAAGAGAACAAAAGAAAGGATAAAAATAAAAAGAAAGATTGCTAAAAAAGAGATAATATAAGAAATTTATATGATTTATTTGTATTGGATCGAACCTATCAATTCCAAATATTGGGCCTAAAATAATTTATATTAAAATAATTTATATATATTGATATATGGGATGAATCTATTATTATTATTATTTGGATTTTTTACTTTTTTTTATTGAATTGAATTGAGTGGATTTCCATATGAATAAAAGACCCCTTTTTGTAGATTTGTATACAAATTTATAGACAAAAAAAGGTTTCCCCTTTTGGTTGTTCTGTATACGTCTGCTTTGACTGGCATGAGCGTTCTGATGAAATTTCCATTAAGGTATGCCGTAGAAAAATAGGATTGTAGAGTTTTTTTTTACTTTACTACGAGCTAAGAAAACATTCATCATTTCAAAATACTTCAATTGGTACACGCAAAAAATAGGCCAATTCCGCAGCTTTTTGTTCAATTTCTCGTGGAGTGAAATTCTCATCAGTACGAGTCAAGGGAATGGCCCCCTGGCCCCTGATTTCCAGATAAAGGACACGCCGAGTATAAATACCCTCTTTAAGTTCTATTCTAATAGACTGAATATCTTTTATAAGAAATCGGAGGAAGATGCGACGATTTTTTCCAGGAAATCCCCAACGAAAAATACATACTATTCCTTCTTTTCTATCGAATCGATCATAACCACTACCCACATTCCACGAAATCGTACACCACAAATAGGAGCTAATAAAGAGGCCTGCGATCCCATAGAAAGACATCACGATCCCTTGTGGAAAAAAAATTATTTGCTGGGGGGGAAATAACGATATCAAATTCCTACCAAGATAGCTGGAAATTCCAACTAATAAGAATCCTAATGAGCCTAAAAAAAGGATAAAGGCCCAGCATAAATTACTTATTTTTCGAGATCCCCTTATAAGTTCTATCCATATACGTTCTGATCGCCAATTCATACTAGATCTGGTTGCGTTTAATTTGAATTGAAAGAATGCCCCAAATGAATTTGACTTTCCTTACTCTTTTTGTTTCCGATGTAACTCTCATCAACTAGTACTATAAACTTTAAAGGTAATTCATCAAATTTGTTAGATCGAAAAAAATAACATCTACCCCTATCTCATGTTTCCACATGCATTAAGGGCTCTTTCATTTATGTTCGGAAGAAATCACGTGGTATACCACTCTGCTAAATGGATATCTGTGGTATGATTCAAGCCTAAGTCTTGAAAAATAAGATTTGGCCCATAGGATCTAAATAATCTTGTTTTTTTGAACATGAAGAAATAAAGAAGCCATTGCAATTGCCGGAAATAATAGGCCCACTAAAGGCACAAAAATAGAGGCAAAATTTATAGTTGTCATAGAATGGGTACCTCGATTTACTATATTGTACCTGTTTGTTATATTTTTGTTGTTAATATGTTATTATATTAATTAATTAATTAGAATTCTATACTAATTTTATAAGTATATAATAAATGCAAGGAATGTATAACTAAAAAAGAAATCATCTTTCTACATATAATATATGATAATCGACTTTTTCAATAAAAAAATTAAATAAAACGAATAAGGTTTCTTATAAATTGAATTTCCAAAAGATTCGTCAGAATCTGATCCAAGAGGTATTTTTAATTAAGGAATTGAGGGGATTCCCGGAAAATCTCGAAAGATGAAAAAAGCTATTTTTGAATTATAATTATATATATGTAAGAAGAGAACATGAAATTTGTTTTATTTGACTAATTTCACAGAAGGAAAAGGAAGAAGTCGCTCTTTTATCTTGTTGATAGAGTTTCCTGATTAGTAATTGGAAATATAATGAATTCTTCTATAATAATTCACATTTTTGAATTCTAATTCTTTCTATTCTACAATTAGAGTATCACCAAACAAAAACCCCCATTCTTCTGGTTTTGACTTTGATATTACGATAAACCAAATACTTTAGTGACACAAACACAAATAATTGACCTTAATGCTCGACTTGATTTTGATTCAAAGGAAAAAAAGTGTGCAGCTGAAATAACTCACTTAGAACGCCCTTTAAAAGATTACGTGGTACGATTGGATCGAATAAACCCTTATGGAATAAATATTCGGCTGCTTGTGAACCTTCAGGTACTGTCTTATTCAATGTTTGTTCAATTACTCTTTTGCCTGCAAATGCAATGTAGGCGTTGGGTTCGGCAATAATGATATCCCCCAACATACCAAAACTGGCTGTCACCCCACCAGTAGTAGGAGATGTAAGAATTGATACATAGAATAACTTTTTATTTGATTGATAATCATATAAAACAGACGATATTTTAGCCATTTGCATTAAGCTCAAGCTTCCTTCTTGCATGCGTGCCCCTCCGGAAGCACATACTATAATAAGGGGTAGGAATTTATTGGTAGCATACTCAATCAAGCGGGTGATTTTTTCCCCTACTACGGATCCCATACTACCTCCCATAAACTGAAAATCCATAACTCCAATTGCTACAGGAATGCCGTTTAATTGACCTATACCTGTTTGAACAGCTTCGGTTAACCCTGTCTTTCTTTGATAAGAATCAATACGATCTTTATAGGGTTCCTCCTCCGAATGAAATTCAATGGGATCCATAGAAACCATGTCTTCATCCATAGGATTCCAAGTACCTGGATCAATCAGAAGTTCTATTCTATCTGAACTACTCATTTTCAAATGATATCCACATTGTTCACAAATATTCATTTTTGACTTAAGCAATTTCTTATAATTTAATCCATAACAATTTTCGCATTGAACCCACAAATGGCTATATTTTTGAGTTACATCAAGATTATTAGAACTTTCTCTTCTAGTTAAATTACTACCATTCGTGATAGTTCTTATACTGAAACTTTCACTCAAAATGTAACTCAAAATGTAGCTGTAATTGTCACTACCACTTAGGATGGAACTCCCAATAAGTATTTGAGAATGAAGATAACTGTCAATGCAATTATTAATGTGATTATTCCAACTATATTTAGTATCATACATGTAACGATCATTATAAGTATCGCCACCTTTCGATCTAGTATTCATATAACTGGAATTCAAATAATTCGAAAAAGAACCTTGTAGTTCACTCAGAAAAGAATGATCGTTGTCAATCTCAAAAATTTGATTTTCAATATCAAAATAGATGGAATAATTGTTCCCCTTACTATCTCTAAGTAAAAAAGGATCATCAGAGATGAAATTACGAATGTCCATGACAAGAAATAAATGATCAACATTATTGTACCTAGAACTGTCACTATTTCTCCAATTATGAATGTTTTTTTCTGTATCATTTAGACTCAGATCTTCCCTTATACTGGTATTTTCAATAGGACCAAGACTGTCCATTGATTTACTTAATCCACACCTGTGCTCGAACTGCGTCTTAGACAACATCAAATTGAACCACCATTTTTTCATAGAGCTTTCTTGTCCCCTATTTGCATTGCATGAAAATAAAATAGATGAATAGTCATTGGATGAAAATAAATTGGAAAATTTCCTATTCAGAATAAGCATATAGATCCAATCACTCGGATTATTAACTAAAAATGAGTGAGTATTATATTGAAAGAAAAGATTCTCTTTTGTAAGAATCCATGTTATCACTTCATTGGATATGAATATATTGGATATGAATATGATAGCACTTTTTTCAATTAGAAATTCTAAATGGAAAGGGCAGGGTTTCCCATGTAGTGTCAAATTTACATCAAAATAAAAATCATCTCTATCTATGAAATGAAGAATTTTTTTCGTAGAATCTCGTCTAATATAAGAATGAATAAGTTTCCATTCCAATACGGAACGAAAAGGACAACATACAAGATGGGTAGAAGGGGTTCTTATACTTGACTTGATATCCACAGTCATGGTCCGGACCTACGGAATATATATATATAAGAATATACCAATTCTACCAATCCTAGGGATCCGTAGGATTAATTGTGGATCCAACATAATAATACAAAGTTTGAGTTGTTTAGTATTCGATTTTTTATTTAAGATCTTGCTTGTATATCTAAAAAAGTATCTATAAATATATATATATACAATATATATAATATTGTATTCGGCTCAATCCTTTTAGTAAAAGATTGGGCCGAGTTAAATTACAATGAAATTAAGGACTGAACATTAATTACTTAGCCTAGACTTATTTTATTTTTATCCTTATTTTTTATCCTTATCCAAATCCAAAGTATCCATTGCTGGGAATTCAAATTTGATTTCTTTCCATACCTCACAAGCAGCAGCTAGTTCAGGACTCCATTTGCTAGCCTCGCGAATAATTGTATTACCCTCGCGAGCAAGGTCACGTCCCTCATTACGAGCTTGTACACATGCTTCTAGAGCTACTCGATTCGCTACAGCACCGGGTGCATTTCCCCAAGGGTGTCCTAAAGTTCCTCCACCGAACTGTAGTACGGAATCATCCCCAAAGATCTCGGTTAGAGCGGGCATATGCCAAACGTGAATACCTCCGGAAGCAACGGGCAGAACACCTGGTGTGGAAACCCAAGATTGAGTGAAATAAATCCCGCGGCTTCGGTCTTTTTCAGTATAATCATCACGCAGCAAATCAACAAAGCCTAAAGTAATCTCTCTTTCCCCTTCAAGCTTACCTACTACGGTACCGGCATGAATATGATCTCCACCAGACAGGCGTAACGCTTTAGCTAGTACACGGAAATGCATACCATGATTTTTCTGTCTATCAATAACTGCATGCATTGCACGGTGGATGTGAAGAAGTAGACCATTATCCCGGCAATAATGAGCCAAGCTAGTATTTGCAGTGAATCCCCCTGTTAAGTAGTCATGCATTACGATAGGCACTCCCAATTCTCTAGCAAATACAGCCCTTTTTATCATTTCTTCACATGTACCTGCGGTAGCATTTAAGTAATGCCCTTTGATTTCACCTGTTTCGGCCTGTGCTTTATAAATTCCTTCGGCACAAAATAAGAAACGGTCTCTCCAACGCATAAATGGTTGGGAGTTCACATTTTCATCATCCTTGGTAAAATCAAGTCCACCGCGAAGGCATTCATAAACTGCTCGACCATAGTTTTTAGCGGATAACCCCAATTTCGGTTTAATAGTGCATCCCAATAGGGGACGGCCATACTTGTTCAATTTATCCCTCTCAACTTGGATACCGTGAGGCGGGCCTTGGAAAGTTTTTATATAGGCAACAGGGATTCGCAAATCCTCCAAACGTAGAGCACGCAGGGCTTTGAACCCAAATACATTACCCACAATGGAAGTAAACATGTTAGTAACAGAACCTTCTTCAAAAAGGTCTAAGGGGTAAGCTACATAACAAATATATTGATTTTCTTCTCCAGCAACGGGCTCGATGTGGTAGCATCGTCCTTTGTAACGATCAAGACTGGTAAGTCCGTCGGTCCATACAGTTGTCCATGTACCAGTAGAAGATTCGGCAGCTACTGCGGCTCCTGCCTCTTCTGGTGGAACTCCAGGTTGAGGAGTTACGCGGAATGCTGCCAAGATATCAGTATCCAAGGTTTCATAGTCAGGAGTATAATAAGTCAATTTGTAATCTTTAACACCAGCTTTAAATCCAACACTTGCTTTAGTCTCTGTTTGTGGTGACATAAGTCCCTCCCTACAACTTAAATTTTAAATTTTTACAACAAAACAACAAGGTCTACTCGACATAAATTAGGCCTTAATGAAACCCTTTATAGGAATCTTTCATAAAATTCTCAACTAATATTATCAACTAATCAAAAAGGTTCGGTTCGTTATTAGACCATGTATTTGATTCGCCAAATACATCATTATTTTATACTCTTTCATATATATGGCGCAACCCAACCGTTGTTTTTCAAGTTTCTAATTTCTTACCCCCTTTTGAATCGAAAGACCTAAATAATTAGAAATTAACTCTTGACAGCGATATATGTTGTATATGTATATCCTAGATGTGAAAATATGCGGAATTCCCTCATGAAAAGGTCAAAGAATAGGCTAGACATAAATCAATATACTAAATAAGAACTAAGTTTCGGTACGATAGAAATAATGAATCATAATTTAAATATAGTTTAGAGTTCGGGTTCGATTTTCGTAGATAATATAGAAAGGATTGTCTATAATGCTATAATGATAGACAAAAAAAAATGATAGACAAAAAAAAAAGACTTTCTCGAGATTTTTGTTCATACATTTGATTTGATATTTTGAAAATAGTTTGATTGAACTTGAAAATTCACTCATTGAAATTGAATAGAAATAGAATAAGTAAACAAGTGAATTGGATTCGTTTGGATGGTACCAACAAAATGGATTTCGAACTACTATTTCTTATTTAATTAACCGATCAACTTGCTATCGGACATTTATTTTATTATTTTATTTTGGATTCGATAATTTTCATTTTCGCAAAAAATTTCGACATATTTTACTTTACTATTATCATGAGAATTAATCCTACTACTTCTGGTCCTGGGGTTTCCACACTTGAAAAAAAAAACCTGGGGCGTATTGCTCAAATTATTGGTCCGGTACTGGATGTAGCTTTTCCTCCAGGCAAGATGCCAAATATTTACAACGCTCTGGTAGTTAAGGGCCGATATACTGCTGGTCAACCAATTAATGTGACTTGCGAGGTACAACAATTATTAGGAAATAATCGAGTTAGGGCTGTAGCTATGAGTGCTACAGATGGTCTAACGCGAGGAATGGAAGTTATTGACACAGGAGCTCCTTTAAGCGTTCCAGTCGGCGGAGCGACTCTCGGACGAATTTTTAACGTGCTTGGAGAGCCTGTTGATAATTTAGGTCCCATAGATACTCGCACAACATCTCCTATTCATAGATCTGCCCCCGCCTTTACACAATTAGATACTAAATTATCTATTTTTGAAACAGGAATTAAAGTAGTAGATCTTTTAGCCCCTTATCGCCGTGGAGGAAAAATAGGACTATTTGGGGGAGCCGGAGTGGGTAAAACAGTACTCATTATGGAATTGATCAACAACATTGCAAAAGCTCATGGGGGCGTATCCGTATTTGGAGGAGTAGGCGAACGCACTCGTGAAGGAAATGATCTTTACATGGAAATGAAAGAATCCGGAGTTATCAATGAGCAAAACATTGCAGAATCAAAAGTGGCTCTAGTCTACGGTCAAATGAATGAACCACCGGGGGCGCGTATGAGAGTTGGGTTGACTGCCCTAACTATGGCAGAATATTTCCGAGATGTTAATGAACAAGACGTACTTCTATTTATCGACAATATCTTCCGTTTCGTCCAAGCAGGATCTGAAGTATCTGCCTTATTGGGTAGAATGCCTTCCGCTGTGGGCTATCAACCTACTCTTAGTACCGAAATGGGCTCTTTACAGGAAAGAATTACTTCCACAAAAGAAGGGTCCATAACTTCCATTCAAGCAGTTTATGTACCCGCAGACGATTTGACTGATCCCGCTCCCGCCACGACATTTGCACATTTAGACGCTACTACCGTACTATCAAGAGGATTAGCCGCTAAAGGGATCTATCCAGCAGTGGATCCGTTAGATTCAACGTCAACTATGCTCCAACCTCGGATCGTTGGCGAGGAACATTATGAAACTGCGCAAAGAGTTAAGCAAACCTTACAACGTTACAAAGAACTTCAGGACATTATAGCTATCCTTGGGTTGGACGAATTATCCGAAGAAGATCGTTTAACCGTAGCAAGAGCACGGAAAATTGAGCGTTTCTTATCACAACCCTTTTTCGTCGCAGAAGTATTTACGGGCTCTCCAGGAAAATATGTTGGTCTAGCAGAAACTATTAAAGGGTTTCAATTGATCCTTTCCGGAGAATTAGACGGTCTTCCTGAACAGGCCTTTTATTTGGTAGGTAACATCGATGAAGCTACCGCGAAAGCTATGAACTTAGAAATGGAGAACAAATTGAAGAAATGACCTTAAATCTTTGTGTACTGACTCCTAATCGAATTGTTTGGAATTCGGAAGTAAAAGAAATAATTTTATCTACTAATAGTGGCCAAATTGGCGTATTACCAAATCATGCCCCTATTGCCACAGCCGTAGATATAGGGATTTTGAGAATACTACGCCTTAACGACCAGTGGTTAACAATGGCTCTGATGGGCGGTTTTGCTAGAATAGGAAATAATGAGATCACTGTTTTAGTAAATGATGCTGAGAGGGGTAGTGACATTGATCCACAAGAAGCTCAGCAAACTCTTGAAATAGCAGAAGCTAACTTGAGGAAAGCTGAAGGAAAGAGACAAATAATTGAAGCAAATCTAGCTCTCAGACGAGCTAGGACACGGGTAGAGGCTATCAATACGACGATTTCGTAACTAGTTGGTGCGTCCGAATAATCAAAAGAAGTTCTTTTTATATACCCTTTTTTACAATCCATATATAGAATATATCATACATATCCTATTTTTATTTGTATTTGATTCAATCAAATACAAATAAAAATAGGATTCTGATGCAACAAAAAAAAAGAATACCAAAATTAAGATAATTAAATTAAGATTCTTAATAATCGGAGGGTGCGTAGAAAAACTTATTAGATAAGAGAGCCAACGGTATCTAATGAGTGTTACCTACTATTGGATTTGAACCAATGACTCCCGCCGTATGAAAGCAATACTCTAACCGCTGAGTTAAGTAGGTCATTTATCATTACAAAGAGAACCAAATAGAACCATCACATAGATGAATTATAAATGTGATATTGCTTATAAGCAATATCAATCAAGCAGATCAAAGAGCTATGATGTTGGATCGTGGAATATTCATCTTGACAATAAATTATCTACCTGCTAAAATATGTAGCACAAGCACAAGGGCTATAGCTCAGTTAGGTAGAGCACCTCGTTTACACGCGCGCCAATGTTTTTCGGGGGAGTCCATCATGCAATCAAACCAATTAATCTTTTTGATAAATCGATGTCTTACTCTATAACTTTAACTTTGAGGAAACAAAACAAGAGAACAATAGCCTGACAATTCGTTCTAGTTCGGTACGATTCGGGTGTCCGCTTAGTCGCCAAATAGAACCCATTATTGATTTGATATATTGATAGGGTGAATACCCAGCCTATTCAATGCTAGGCATAATGAGTATAAGGGCCTCAAAAAATCTCTTTTCTTCCTATGAACTTTAAGGTGTATGAGGTTTCATATTGTATTCTTTAAGTGGAACGACGGAGACTCCATTTAATTTTTTAATTGATATAGGCCAAAGGCAGACCTACGTCAATCTAATTCTTCTTTGAAACACTTTGGTAGTGCTTCTGAATCTGAATCAAAGTTCAAATAAATAATGAATCAGAGCACATGGAACCATCTTCTTTACTATCAAGAAAAAATATGGTGGACTAGCTGATATTTCTTTCAGTTAATGAAAGAGCCCAATGCAAAAAAAAAAATGCATGTTGGGTCTTTGAAACAGTTCAAATCATTTTGAGAATAATAAGTTTGATCCGTTTTACCGAGAAGGTCTACGGTTCGAGTCCGTATAGCCCTATAAATTTATATACTATCGAATGAATTTTAATAAATTCAAATAATTCTAATCAATTGGTTCTCATAAAAATCATAAGAATTCCCGTATCCTCACCAATGAGGATCCTTTCGAGCAGAGTAAAAAATGGAAAGCAAAATTGGTATTTATCCAATCTCGGATAAACAAACCTATTTTTCTTCATTAAACTTTGTAGGTAAATGAAATAGGAATTTTTATCTTTACTATCCCAATCAAAGAATTAAGGATATTCCCTTTTTAGGTATATTATATCTAATCCTAGTGAATTTTTAGAGTCAAAATCATATTATGAGCCGGGGGAATATTAAAGTTAAATTCCAAACTAACACAATTGAATCTAATAAGTGGATCTAAGAGCGCCCCCTTTATTAGATTTTTAGACAAGCCTGGGATCTTTTTTGTAAATTTCATGGGAAATATTGTCAAAGAGACTTTTTGTCTTCATATACCTTACCTACCAAAGCACAAAAAAAACAAGTAGTCTTTTCTTTCCTTATACAATCAATAGAAACTACTTCGCCCGAATTCGAATTCAATAAAATATACCAACACGATTCTAATGTGGAAGAGAGAAAGTTTTATTTGTATATGTATAAGAAAGAACAAAATATATAGATATTTATATAGAATTTAGAATTAGAATATAAGTGGAATGGAAAATAAAACGGAAATAAGATTCCAGCCAATCACTCTTGAAATGAGACACGTCCCGCAGTAAACAGCAGTAAACAAAAGAAACTCGGTTAGATTATTTGCTCAAAATGAATTTTTGTTTTGACTAAGGAGTTTTGGATAACTTGATAATTTCAATCGACATATTTTTCACATTCATAAGGAGTCCGTCTATGTTTCTACTTTATGAATATGATATTTTCTGGGCATTTTTAATAATATCAAGTGTTATTCCTATTTTAGCATTTCTATTTTCCGGAATTTTAGCTCCGATTAGCAAAGGACCAGAGAAACTTTCTAGTTATGAATCGGGTATAGAACCAATGGGGGATGCTTGGTTACAATTTCGAATCCATTATTATATGTTTGCTCTAGTTTTTGTTGTTTTTGATGTTGAAACGGTTTTTCTTTATCCATGGGCAATGAGTTTCGATGTATTGGGTGTATCCGTATTTATAGAAGCTTTAATTTTCGTGCTTATCCTAATCGTTGGTTTAGTTTATGCATGGCGAAAAGGAGCATTGGAATGGTCTTAATCCCTGAATATTCTGCGAATAAAAAAAAAAATAAGATTGAAACAGTTATGAATTCCATTGAGTTTCTCCCACTTGATCAAATAACCAAAAATTCAGTTATTTCAACTACATCAAATGATCTTTCAAATTGGTCAAGACTCTCCAGTTTATGGCCGCTTCTCTACGGTACCAGTTGTTGTTTCATTGAATTTGCTTCATTAATAGGCTCGCGATTCGACTTCGATCGTTATGGACTGGTACCAAGATCGACCCCTAGACAAGCGGACCTAATTTTAACAGCCGGTACAGTAACAATGAAAATGGCGCCTTCTTTAGTGAGATTATATGAGCAAATGCCGGAACCAAAATATGTTATTGCTATGGGAGCGTGTACTATTACAGGGGGGATGTTCAGTACCGATTCTTATAGTACTGTTCGGGGGGTCGATAAACTAATTCCCGTGGATGTCTATTTGCCGGGCTGCCCACCTAAACCGGAAGCCATTATAGATGCTATAACAAAGCTTCGTAAGAAAATATCTCGGGAAATCCATGAAGATAGAATTAAGTCTCAACAGAAGAATCGATGTTTTACTATGAATCACAAGTTTCGTCTTGGATGTGGTATTCATACCAGAAATTATGATCAAGGATTACTATATAAATCTCCATCTACTTCAGAGATTCCTCCTGAAACATTTTTTAAATACAAAAGTTCAGTATCTTCATCTTCCCACGAATTAGTGAATTAAATTAAATAAAACTGGATTTTGTTTTTTTTTTTTTAAGCTTGTAAGCAGCGAGTCAATTTTCAGAAATTTCATCGTATCGTAAAGTAAACCTAAAATAGTTATAAAAATAACTATTTATGCAAATATAAATATGCGGGAGATATAAAAAAGATGCAGGGTCGTTTGTCTGCTTGGCTAGTCAAACACGGGCTAGTTCATAGATCTTTGGGCTTCGATTACCAAGGAATAGAGACTTTACAAATAAAGACCGAAGATTGGCATTCCATTGCTGTCATTTTATATGTATATGGTTACAATTATCTACGTTCTCAATGTGCCTATGATATAGCCCCGGGCGGGCTGTTAGCTAGTGTGTATCATCTTACGAGAATCGAGTACGGCGTGGATCAACCGGAAGAGGTATGCATAAAAGTATTTGTTCCCAGGAGGAATCCTAGAATTCCGTCCGTTTTCTGGGTTTGGAAAAGCGCGGATTTTCAAGAACGGGAATCTTATGATATGTTGGGAATCTCTTATGATAATCATCCACGCCTGAAACGTATTTTAATGCCCGAAAGTTGGATAGGATGGCCCTTACGTAAGGATTATATTGTCCCCAATTTTTATGAAATACAAGATGCTTATTGAATGATAAGAAATTAATCTTCACTTCTACAACTTCAGATATCTAAGGACTTTTTTTTGTTCTGCTCTAGATCAAACAGAGTAATTGATGCCCCACTGGGATATTATAGGTGGATAATAAATATACAGACAAATTAAGAATTCACCGAGATTCTAAAAAGTTCTGGATCATGAACTTTGTACCGCGCATACATCAATCATTTACTTAGATGGGATCCAGAAAGTCATATAATGTATGAGGAAATGAAGAAATAGAAAAAGATATGAGAAGGGATCCTATTCTATTTTTATATTTTTACTGGATATGAAATGAATCTTATTTATCTTCATCCTTTAACTCCTCGAGACTCTACTTTTTTTAGTTTGGTTTTGGGTGTTTCAACTAACTAATTTAACCTTTTGGAATATGTATGAAATATTCTCATTCAAAATGAATGAGAGGAAACACAATATGAACAAATAAAAAAAGAGAAAACATAAGAAAATTCGTTATTTTCTAAACTCTCTATCTATCTATAAAATGGGGTATATCGCACGATAACTAGCTAAATAACTTACGCCTGTGTCATCATCTCGACTATTAATGAATATGTATATCGATCCATTTTGGTTAATTTCTATAATGGATACTTATCAAAAAATGCATCATGTGCCAGGAACCAGATTTGAACTGGTGACACGAGGATTTTCAGTCCTCTGCTCTACCAGCTGAGCTATCCCGACCATTCCCCTTTATGGCGCATCATCTACTCATTTTACTAGAGAACTTGAGTCTATGTCAATTAAAAGGACGAAAGGTATTACAAAGTCTTATCTCGGTACCAGAATTTAGAATTTTTTGGTTCTTCAAAAAGAAGGATAAGGACTTTGTCTATAACTTTATTTAAGTACGAGTAATGATATGGATTGTGAATCACTCAACTGAGTACTCCTTGCTCAAAGATATTCATTTATACATATATTATATATATCACAAGACTTGTGATAAGAGAAAAAAATGAGGAGCATAACCACCTTCAACCCGTTAATGAAAAAAAGGATAACTAGTTAGGGAGTGAAATAAGCTTTTGGGGATAGAGGGACTTGAACCCTCACGATTTTTAAAGTCGACGGATTTTCCTCTTACTATAAATTTCATTGTTGTCAGTATTGACATGTAGAACGGGACTCTATCTTCATTCTCGTCCGATTAATCAGTTCTTCAAAAGATCTATCAGACTATGGAGTGAATGATTTGATGAATAAATATTTGATTATTTTTTCAACTTAGAATCGATTCACAAGAATTCTTCCATTTTTTCATAATTTCTTGGCCCACTATTGGTAAATTTTTTTTTTAGATAGAATTTCATATTCTATACTATATATATATTTCATATTATATAATAATAGAAAATATAAATATAAAAATTAGAAAAAAAAAGAAAGATTCGGGGTATCATTAATCATTTTAGAAATTAGAAAGTTCAGTACGTATATTCTTCACTTTTTTTGGATTAGAGTTTCGACGGAAGAATTCTTATAACAACACAGCGCACTCAACCCCATTTGTTAGAACAACTTTCTTTGAGTCTCTGCACCTATCCTTTTTTTCGTGCTTTCTGAACCCTTATTTTATTTTGCTTTTGAAAAAGGAGTTGGCTCAGGATTGCCCATTTTTATTAATTCCAGGGTTTCTCTGAATTTGAAAGTTTTCACTTAGTAGGTTTCCATACTAAGGCTCAAGCCAATTAAGTCCGTAGCGTCTACCGATTTCGCCATATCCCCCCCTTTTTTTTTAAGATTAGGATCTCAGTGTGATGTCCTTCCCTTTTATTCTTTCATTTATGCCGGAACCTTCGAAGTCATTAGATTTGATACAGATTACTATAACCGAAAAGTGTTTTCTCCTATCTGATTTTTTGTCTACCTTCTTTCCTCTCTATCGGAAACCTATATTTGATTTGTATTTGATTTGGTCTAATCAGAAATGATTCTATCATTTCTGTAGCTACAATTCAATATAGATTGATATATACCATATATATCCTCCTCTCCTTTCAATTTACGTTGCAATTTTTAATACTCAAAGGATCGATTCTTTTTTTTTTTTCATCTTAGTCTCTGAATGAAAGAAGAAGAATATCTTATTATGTTCTGTATTTTTTTTTTATCAATTCTAATTATTAGAATAATAAAATTTTTTGAAATTCTTTTTTATTCTTATCCTTCCTTTTTTAGGTTTTCTTAGGGCATACTTCTATAACTAAAATGAAAATATATAATTTCTAAATCTTAATATAGAATCTAATTATTTTAGACAAAAAATATAAATATATAGTATAGAAATGAAAGAGATAGAAATAAACTAAATTGAATAGTTATTTGATTTGAAATATTTATTTGAAATTCATATCATAAAAGAATAAAAAAAAATAGTTAATATCTAAGCCTAGACTAAGATATAGTTTATTGAATTCCTATGCATGTATAATTTCTGTGAGCCCGCTTAGCTCAGAGGTTAGAGCATCGCATTTGTAATGCGATGGTCATCGGTTCGATTCCGATAGCCGGCTTTTCTCTATTTTTATTTGTTCGGTTTTTTATTATTTTACATGATGGATAATTTATGATGAATAACTTTTTTTTTGAAATCAAAGAACAAAGAATAAGGGCGCCTTTCCCTTCTTCAAAAGGTTAACGATCTATTATGTCGTAGAAACCCCCAATTATGAATAAAAGGAAAAGAAAGCGTTAAATCTCGGGAGAACAAATCGGGAAAACACTCTTTTTTTTTTACTTACATAAATTAATACAAAATATATAATATATAGAAAGGGTTCGTATATAATATTTATACAATAAAATTCATCCCATTATTCGTTGTAATACAATACTTCAGTGGATTTCGCTTCATTATATCATTTAGTTCAGTTTTATTTTAGGTTTATTTTGTAAAATGAAATATATAAATAAAATTTTAAAATAAATAAAAATAAAGAAAATAAACATATCTTATAAATAAAGGAGTCTTTATGTCGCGTTACCGAGGGCCTCGTTTCAAAAAAATACGCCGTCTAGGGGCTTTGCCCGGACTAACTAATAAAAGGCCTAGAGCCGGAAGCGATCTTAGAAACCAATCGCGTTCGGGGAAAAGATCTCAGTATCGTATTCGTCTAGAAGAAAAACAAAAATTGCGTTTTCATTATGGTATTACAGAACGACAATTACTTAAATACGTTCATATTGCCAGAAAAGCCAAAGGGTCAACAGGTCAGGTTTTACTACAATTACTTGAAATGCGTTTGGATAACATTCTTTTTCGATTGGGTATGGCTCCGACTATTCCTGGAGCCCGCCAATTAGTTAACCATAGACATATTTTAGTTAATGGTCGTATAGTAGATATACCAAGTTATCGTTGCAAACCCCAAGATACTATTATGGGGAGGGATGAACAAAAATCCAGAGCTCTAATTCAAAATTATCTTGATTCACCCCCCCGTGAAGAATTGCCCAAGCATTTGACGCTTCACCCATTCCCATATACAGGATTAGTCAATCAAATAATAGATAATAAGTGGGTCGGTTTGAAAATAAATGAATTGCTAGTGGTAGAATATTATTCTCGTCAGACTTAACCCTAAATAAAATACAAAACAAAGGGTTCGGACAATTTTGCCCCTTTCTTTCGCCAAAGTAAATAGTAAATTGGCTTAAGGTTTAAAGTCAGGGGTTTGAGCCGTATTTTCTCCCACTCATATAGCCTATACCGGACCGGATTTTCCTATTCATGTATCATAGACATGGATCGGCAGAAAGATTTTCACTCCATGTTCATTCTTTCCAGTATTTTACGTACCGCAGCAATTAAAAATTAAAAAGAGAATAAATATATATTCTATCAAAAAAAAAAAAAGGACCTAACTGTTATGTTCTAATAATGGTATTTCTTCTTGTTTGATTTGTTACAGTTAGGAATGTTGGTGAATTAAATTAGGTGAAAGTACGGAAAGAGAGGGATTCGAACCCTCGGTAAACAAAAGCCTACATAGCAGTTCCAGTGCTACGCCTTGAACCACTCGGCCATCTCTCCCACGCAAGGATTATGACTCAGAAACCGAAGAAACGGCGAGCCATTACTATACTATTTCATTTTTATATTAATATGTTTGGATGGGTACGACCAACCAAACAATTCGATTACTAATAGTATAACTATATAACTAATAGTAATCGAAAATTATTTATATAAAAATCTTTCCTCAGAGGATTCAATTTAAAACCAAGTTTTTCTTATGAAAGGATAAAAAATAATATATATTATATTGATTCATATTTGCGAAGATGATGTTCCCGACCTTTAATCAGATATTTCTATATCAGATATTTCTATATATACATAGACCGGTATCGGATTAAATACCGGATTAAATCAATGAAAATCAATTGGAACGAATCAACTGATTAATGGATACTCTTTGACCACGGTTCTATATTAGATTTAGACTACAATTCCAAAAAAAAAATTAGAAAACTTCTTTCTAGTTTTAAAGTTCTCTTTATCCCATCGATCTATTACAAATTCATGAATGATCCCGGGGATATTTCTATTTGCAGGGATATTTCTATTTGATTGTATAGTGTATACTCGCTATGGACACAACAAAAATAAACGGTTAGTTATTTTATTTCCAGCATAGAATGCTTATTCAATTCTTTTTCCTTTCCTCTTTCGATCCCTTTCCCCTTTAGACCATAATTAAATCAAAAGTTTTTTTGACCTAATCAAAAAATTCCTCGATTCTTCCGCTTCTATGAAATCGGAATAGTTCCTATACTACTACATTTTATTTGTATGAATTCATACGATATTCAACTATTTCTTATTGATTTTTGAAAAAGGAGTAATTTTTGTATTTGGAATAATTGGAATAAATATAAGTAGTAGAAGATTCTTATCCTTATTTAAATTTTTTTGTTTGGAAATAAATCCGTTTTTATGTTATTTCGTACTGTACAAATCCTTTGTTTGTGGAATCATTTTCCCACGAAGAATAATGAGAAGAATTATAGAATGGATTGATACCTATGCCTAGATCGCGGATAAATGGAAATTTTATTGATAAGACCTTTTCAATTGTGGCCAATATCTTATTACGAATAATTCCGACAACTTCAGGAGAAAAAGAGGCATTTACTTATTATAGAGATGGTGTGATTTGATTCTTTTTTTTTTATAGAAAGAAAAAATATTATTTTTCTAATTAATTATAGAATAAAGCCTACGCTTATTGAAGGTGAAGTTTCGAAATAGAACAATTCCTTCTGTCGTGTATCCCCGATTGATGCAGCCTCAGATACTACTCTTACTCTTCAATTATCGATTTTAGTATTGAGCGAAAGGTTACACCTATGTATTCTGTATTACAGGTCAATCCTACTTCCTGGTAATATAGTACCAATAGGCGGCATAGGAGAAGAAGCACTACACCTATCAATCGACAACCCAAAAGCTTTGTTAAAAATTACCTACCTACTCCCTTTTATTATCTGAATTGGGACTAACATGAATGGTTGGGACAACAAACATCCATCTCGTTCGTACTTTGGATACCCATATAACCATCGAAGACTGTCGAAGT
>ONZE01001486.1:45231-47731 GCA_900322265.1 Macarthuria australis
TTTATGGCTAACTGATATGGCTCATCATCATTTAGCTATTGCATTTATTTTTCTTGTTGCTGGTCATATGTATAGAACGAACTTTGGGATTGGTCACAGTATGAAAGATCTTTTAGAAGCACATATTCCTCCAGGGGGACGATTGGGACGTGGGCATAAGGGTCTTTATGACACAATCAACAATTCGATTCATTTTCAATTAGGACTTGCTCTAGCCTCTTTAGGGGTTATAACTTCCTTAGTAGCCCAACACATGTACTCTTTACCTGCTTATGCGTTCATAGCACAAGACTTTACTACTCAAGCTGCGTTATATACGCATCACCAATACATTGCAGGATTCATCATGACAGGAGCTTTTGCTCATGGAGCTATATTTTTCATTAGAGATTACAATCCGGAACAGAATGAGGATAATGTATTGGCAAGAATGTTAGACCATAAAGAAGCTATCATATCCCATTTAAGTTGGGCCAGCCTGTTTTTAGGGTTCCATACTTTGGGTCTTTATGTTCATAACGATGTCATGCTTGCTTTTGGTACTCCAGAAAAACAAATTTTGATCGAACCCATATTTGCTCAATGGATACAATCTGCTCATGGTAAAACTTCATACGGGTTCGATGTGCTTTTATCCTCAACAAGTGGCCCGGCATTCAATGCAGGTCGAAGTATATGGCTGCCTGGCTGGTTAAATGCTATTAATCAGAATAGTAATTCCCTATTCTTAACAATAGGGCCTGGAGACTTTTTGGTGCATCATGCTATTGCTCTAGGCTTACATACAACTACATTGATCTTAGTAAAAGGTGCTTTAGATGCACGCGGTTCCAAGTTAATGCCAGATAAAAAGGATTTTGGTTATAGTTTTCCTTGCGATGGTCCGGGACGGGGCGGTACTTGTGATATTTCGGCTTGGGACGCATTTTATTTGGCAGTTTTCTGGATGTTAAATACCATTGGATGGGTTACCTTTTATTGGCATTGGAAGCACATCACATTATGGCAGGGTAATGTTTCACAATTTAATGAATCTTCCACTTATTTGATGGGATGGTTAAGAGATTATCTATGGTTAAACTCTTCACAACTTATCAATGGGTATAACCCTTTTGGTATGAATAGTTTATCGGTTTGGGCGTGGATGTTCTTATTTGGACATCTTGTTTGGGCTACAGGATTTATGTTCTTAATTTCGTGGCGTGGATATTGGCAGGAGTTGATTGAAACTTTAGCATGGGCTCATGAACGCACACCTTTGGCCAATTTGATTCGATGGAGAGATAAACCGGTGGCTCTTTCCATTGTGCAAGCAAGATTAGTTGGATTAGCCCACTTCTCTGTAGGTTATATATTCACATATGCGGCTTTCTTGATTGCCTCTACATCGGGCAAATTTGGTTAATTTTTTTGTTGTATTCTCAATAATCTTATTTCTTTCGATGAAGAAGAGAGCCCACTTTCTTATACACTTTTACATCTAGGATCCGACTTGTATCATTGGTACTAAATAGGAACTGAACCTTTATGGCAAGGAAAAGTTTGATTCAGAGGGAGAAGAAGAGGCAAAAATTGGAACAAAAATATCATTTTATTCGCCGATCCTCAAAAAAAGAAATAAGCAAAGTTGCGTCGTTGAGTGATAAATGGGAAATTTATGGAAAGTTACAATCTCCACCACGTAATAGTGCACCTACGCGTCTTCATCGACGTTGCTTTTTGACCGGAAGACCGAAAGCTAACTATCGAGACTTTGGGTTATCCGGACACATACTTCGTGAAATGGTTCACGCATGTTTGTTACCAGGGGCAACAAGATCAAGTTGGTAAGGATGAAAAGAAATTTTCATTTCTATGATTGATGATGATCATAGAGAGCCCTTTACCATTCTGTATAAATGGGTTATTCTATTTGTACGGATATGGTAGAGGGCGCATTCCATTCTTTTTTTTTTTGTCCATCTGTTTCCAGTCCTTTTCTTTAGCGCGGGGTAGAGCAGCTTGGTAGCTCGCAAGGCTCATAACCTTGAGGTCACGGGTTCAAATCCTGTCTCCGCAAAATGAATTTTTTTTTTTTCAAAAAAAAAAATTTAGGTTTGAATCTGTTAACTAGTAAGTTTAATAATACTAATAATTTAGTTGTTTTTTCTTTTGTTTTGGGTTGAGAGAAAAAAAGAACGAGAAAGATAGAATCACTACGCTATCGCGGTCAACTATAACTATACCAAATTCTTTATCCTTTATCATAGTAAATAAATTACTTTACCTTGAGCGGATAGCGGGAATCGAACCCGCGTCTTCTCCTTGGCAAAGAGAAATTTTACCATTCGACTATATCCGCATTTTTCCTTCTTGAGAAGAAATATGTTCCCACATATATATTAATATATATGTCTGGATCATATTTGTGTACAGTTGGGCCAGATACTCTCTTCAAGTCGATTCCAATTAAATTATTTAATTTTTATTAATTTTTTTATTTCATTCAAGAAGTTTGACC
>ONZE01001486.1:52731-57731 GCA_900322265.1 Macarthuria australis
TTATATATATTACTTATATATTACTTAGTTATATATTCCTATTCATGGGGATATTACTTATATATATCTTATATAATATTTATATATTAATGAATATATTATTCAATATATAATGAATATAATAACTTAAGATATAATTCTATTAATAAAGATTAAATTAATTTAATATTAAATTCTATGGAATTGTGGAAGACGGAAAGATCCCTTGAATCTAATTCTAATTATTAAAATCTAATTCTAATTATTAGATTATATTGACAATTTCAAAAAAATGTTCATACTATGTTCATAGTATGATGGCAGTTGGGCACGTATGCCCCCATCGTCTAGTGGTTCAGGACATCTCTCTTTCAAGGAGGCAGCGGGGATTCGACTTCCCCTGGGGGTAGGGTACTACAAAAGGAAGTTGATCATGGATTATCAATAAGCCTAAAATTGAATTGATTCTTCCTGGGTCGATGCCCGAGCGGTTAATGGGGACGGACTGTAAATTCGTTGGCAATATGTCTACGCTGGTTCAAATCCAGCTCGGCCCAAAAATTCGCTCATCCACTATGAGATGAAGATATTTGTCCTCCTGAAACGCGTAATAAAAGAGTCAAAATTTCTGCTATATGGCTATATACTCTTACTATTATATACTCTTTTTTCTTTTTGTTTGCTCAATTTATTTGTTCCGAGAAAATTGGATTTGGATCATGATCATGATCTAAATTCATATCACGATTTTTAAGTATAAATAAAAAAAGTATAAGGAAAAAAAGAAGAATCTCAATCTTTATTGAAAGATTGATTCTCAATCCATTTTGAAATAAGGAAAAATTACTAGTAATTTGTGTCGTTCTCACTAAAGTGCATATTCATGCCGATATCAATATATGACTCGCATCCCTGTTACAATAGGAAAATTCGAACTAGAAATGTTTTGAATCAAATCATAAAAAAAAAAAAAAAAAAAAAATGGATACTGTATACCTTAGTCCCCAGGGATTGTAGTTCAATTGGTCAGAGCACCGCCCTGTCAAGGCGGAAGCTGCGGGTTCGAGCCCCGTCAGTCCCGACGGATCCACCAACCAATAAATAAAATATATCAATTACTTTCTGGTAAAAAGAAGACCATAGAATTTCACTCTCAATAGGCATTCTTCTTATATTCTTATGATTCTTAGTTCTTTTTTTTTTTTTCATTTATTTCTCATCAAACGAATCTGAAAATTTTCATTACTTAAACTAGGACTCATTGCTGGGATAGATATGTGGATTAGTACTAGTACAATTTTTCATTGGTAAGATCATATTTAGGATTCCAAGAGATACCATATTGGGTCTGGTTTTTCAATTTCTGACGTATATCTAATGGAATAGAGTCCCATATCCTTGTCGGGAGTACATACGTAAATCGAATTCGTTTGTTGTACAATACACAACACAATTTTTTTATTATGGTTACCCTGAAAAAATACTTTTTAGATTAATCTTATCTCTCTTTCTGTTTCCGATTTTGTGCCATCTCAATCACTCAGACTAACTAATTTCAATTTGAAACATTCTATCTCATTCAAATTGCACGCTGAACTTTTTATATATGCGCTCTAGTACTAACCCAAGAAAAGAGGGGAGTATGTTAATAGAAGAATCTTTTTTTACTGCTTAATTTTATTTTTTAATTAAATAATTAAAAAATTTGTAATTTAATTAAAGTTCTATCAAAAACAAAAAAAGAACCAACACCCTAAAAAAAAAAATTTGATAGAATATTCCATTTTTTGTACCAGGACTCGTCTTTTTCACACGTTTCTTATTCTTCCAAGAAAAGTAAATCATTAAAAAAAAAAGGATTTTAGAACTTAACTCCTTCCCCCTTTTTATCCAGTTTACTTCGATTTTTTATTCTTTGTTTATTTATATTTATTGTTTTGGGGGTTTTGTAACCAATGGAAGTGGAAAAGGAAAAGTGGTCAGATGAGACTTCATCAGAAGATTGGTTGTACAAAGAAGACGGTGGGTTATGTAAAAAAGAATAAAAATGATAAATAAAGGAATTCTTTATTAGATCAGGAATTCGATTTATTTTATATTTTTTTTTTGATTCAGTATGGATAAAAGATCTTTCTATGTTATACTATTTAATTCGCGACGGCGAATTTATATGATAGCTCAGATATTGTTATTCATAATATTAATCCGATTCAATATCATCAAGATGTAATTAATCCCATTGAAATTACAGACGAAAAATTGATCATCTCTATGGGATTAAATCCCGAGTTATTGCGAAGTAAAAAAACGATGAGATTATGGAAGTAAATATTCTCGCATTTATTGCTACTGCACTCTTCATTTTAGTTCCTACTGCCTTTTTACTTGTTATCTATGTAAAAACGGTCAGCCAAAATGATTAATTTGGCTGAAACTTGACTTCTTAGTTTTTTGATTGAAAAAATGGAAAGAAAAAAGGATTCCAATTTCGTTTTTTAAATGAAATGAGCAGGCTAGAATCAGCAGTATTCAATGAGATTTGATAGTTTTGATAGTATGGTAGAAAGAAATATATGAATCTTTCTACCATATTATCTATTAGATTAGTGTTTTATTTGTAGTGTAGAAAGTTGTACTATATAAAGATACAGACGCAATTTTAAATTTAATATAGATCAATCTACAAAATGTATCTTCATATATGTTATGTACATAGCAACCCCAATTCTATTTTTTTGCTACATCTATTTGATCGATTTGTATTGATTCTGATTAATTCGAAAATAATCGAAAGGCAACTCTTCCTTTTATTTTACAGTTCTAATTCGTGAATTTCGGATTATTTCAAATAGAAATTTCAGTCGAAAGAATCAAAAAAAGAAAAAAGGTATGGTATATATTAATAAAAAAATAAAACAACTTAGTAATCTTTTTTATCATTCCCAAGAAGTAAAGTAATTGAATTGATTGACTGGTTGATAGATGATCCAAAGACTTCTATGTTATGTAAACTTTTTAGAATTTCAAAAAAAAAAGTAAACCTCATAAATTTGTAACACTTAAACCATGATAAGAAATGAGTTGATAAAGCACAAATGCAGTTTCGAATTTCTAAAATAATAAAACAAGCGGTAAGTGCCCAATATTCGACTCGTCCCAGGCAAGATCTTATTATGTGTATATCTTGTTGAACAACCGCTATGTCCTTTCCTCTCGTAAAGTACGTAATGTTATATTAATAACATTAATAACAGAACGACTTTTTCTGGGATTTTTTCTTTTTAAAAATTTAAAAGAGAAAAACAAAGGAAAAGGGGTCTATTGTTCCACATTGTCCTTGGATACCCATATAATTTTAATATTAATAAGAGTCCGTTCGTCGAAATTTAGGAAAAATTCGTTTGAAAAAAAAAATTCCTATCATTTATATCTCCTTTCGAAATATAAACATGGGAATTATTGAAATATCTGTTTGATTGACATTATTATCTTTAAAAATTATCTTTTAAAAAACTTTGCGTAACGGAACGATCCATAAAACAATTGATACAGTTTGATTCCTCAACTCAAAATTCAATTGGTTAAGTAGTATTTCTAGAGTCCACTTCTTCCCCATACTACAAGTGAAAGGGAAAATGTAAAGACTACCATTAAAGCAGCCCAAGCGAGACTTACAATATCCATGTGAATTATGTCCTCTATCTCTATGAATATGAAGGAATTCTTCCATTATTGTTCACTAATAATAGTGAAATCAATGGTACAGAGTCAAAAAAGATTTCGGACTATTAATTTAATGAACCAAACCCGATAAATCCACATACATATAAAAAAGTCCTATACGATTTCGAACAGTCTATTCCACTTTTGATCTTGACCAGTGGTTACTGAAAATAAGTTATTTTTCAGCTTTTTCTATAAAAGACAATTATACACTCGAATATTAATCGAATACCTGAGTACTCAGAAACTCTTTTGTATTTGTATACAAATACAAAGTATACAAATACAAAGTATATTTTGCTTTTCCACAATAACTAACTACTAATTAGTTAGTTATCACCTCCGGCTATCCAATCGAATTCAAGACCCGGTCAGTAACCACTCCAAATAGTAGTGGAAGGTAATCGAGAAGCCCTTCCACTATTTATTAATTAGTATAATCTTTCCTTGAATCCTGGGTACAAGGATTTACAAAACTTTTTCTTTTGAGAACTCCAGATGCTTAGAATCAAGTACATATCACCTCTCCTCGGCTGGGGAAAAATTCGGTGAGTTATAGGTTATATCAGTCGATAAGGGATTTCGGGTCTTTTGTTAATTATAATCAGGCGACACCCGGATTTGAACTGGGGAAAAAGGATTTGCAGTCCTCCGCCTTACCACTCGGCCATGCCGCCAAAACGATACAAAATATATGAAAATATTACCCTTTTTTATTTTGATTGGATCCATACCTTTGAAAAAATATGTATATATATACAGACTTTCGGTCACAAAAGTAAAAATTCATAATAAATTGGAACCATTAACTGTTGATTTGACTGTGAATTCATGAACAATTCTTAGATTTTGATTTTAAATTTGGTTTCCCTAATGACATAAGAAAACCAAAATGATAACTAATCAGTATTGCGCCCTTTCAATAAAAAAAATCTGTATTTCCTTTTTTCTTTTTCTCAATTTCAATTATAACAACAATTATGAGTATATGTAAACCCCGGAACCAGAACAGAAATTACACAGACAATCGAATATCTTATATATGATATATAGATATTTGCGCATGTTTAAGTTTACTTTTTAATAAATATAACCCGCTTTACAATCGTATTGTATTTTACGAATTCTACGAAATAGTACTAAATAGGTAAAAATATCTCTTTTCTCCGCAAATCTTTTTATTAACAATACAAAATAGAAAGGGCCAAAAAGGTTAAGTAAAAAAAAAAATCAATTCTATATTTTTTCTTATTATTCTTTCTTTATCTCGGCGAAGGGATCAAATTTTGCATCTGTTT
>ONZE01001486.1:62731-72731 GCA_900322265.1 Macarthuria australis
TGGAGCAGGTGCTATTCGAGAACAATTAGCCGATTTGGATTTGCGAACTATTATAGATTATTCATTCGCAGAATGGAAAGAGTTAGGGGAAGAAGGACTTACTGGGAATGAATGGGAAGACCGAAAAGTTGGAAGAAGAAAGGATTTTTTAGTTAGACGCATGGAATTAGCTAAGCATTTTATTCGAACAAATATAGAACCAGAATGGATGGTTTTGTGTCTATTACCAGTTCTTCCTCCCGAATTGAGACCGATTATTCAGATAGATGGAGGTAAATTAATGAGTTCGGATATTAATGAACTCTATAGAAGAGTCATCTATCGGAACAATACTCTTACCGATCTATTAACAACAAGTAGATCTACGCCGGGAGAATTGGTAATGTGTCAGGAGAAATTGGTACAAGAAGCCGTAGATACACTTCTTGATAATGGAATACGCGGACAACCGATGAGGGATGGTCATAATAAAGTTTACAAGTCATTTTCGGATGTAATTGAAGGTAAAGAGGGAAGATTTCGTGAAACTTTACTTGGTAAACGGGTCGATTATTCTGGTCGTTCTGTCATTGTCGTGGGCCCTTCACTTTCATTACATCGATGTGGATTGCCTCGTGAAATTGCAATAGAGCTCTTTCAGACATTTGTAATTCGTGGTCTAATTAGACAACATCTTGCTTCGAACATAGGAGTTGCTAAGAGTAAAATTCGGGAAAAAGAACCGATTGTATGGAAAATACTTCAGGAAGTTATGCAGGGGCATCCTGTATTGTTAAATAGAGCACCTACTCTGCATAGATTAGGCATACAGGCATTCCAACCAATTTTAGTGGAAGGGCGCGCTATTTGTTTACATCCATTAGTTTGTAAGGGATTTAATGCAGACTTTGATGGGGATCAAATGGCTGTTCATGTACCCTTATCTTTGGAGGCTCAGGCGGAAGCTCGTTTACTTATGTTTTCTCATATGAATCTTTTGTCTCCAGCTATTGGGGATCCTATTTCCATACCAACTCAAGATATGCTTATTGGACTCTATGTATTAACGAGTGGGAATCATCAAGGTATTTGTGCAAATAGATATAATCTATGGAATCACAAAAAATATCAAAATGAAAGAATTGGCGATAATAATTATAAGTATATGAAAGAACCCTTTTTTTGTAATTCCTATGATGCAATTGGAGCTTATCGTCAGAAAAGAATCTATTTAGATAGCCCTTTGTGGCTCCGGTGGCGACTAGATCAACGTGTTATTGCTTCAAGAGAAGTTCCCATCGAAGTTCACTATGAATCTTTGGGTACCTATCATGAGATTTACGGGCACTATCTAATAGTAAGAAGTGTAAAAAAAGAAATTCTTTTTATATACATTCGAACTACTGTTGGTCATATTTTTCTTTATCGAGAAATTGAAGAAGCTATACAAGGATTTTGTCGAGCCTGTTCATAGGGTACTTAATCATGTCGTACCTAAGTTAAGTAATTCTATGATACCTGTGGAATTCGAGTCTTTTGGATTTAACTAGGATCAGAATTCTTGAATTTCTAGGTGAATTAAGTGAATTAAGATCGAGAAAAGGAAGTTTTCTAACCACTAACTCAAACCCATTCATTGTCGAATCCTACTCAGCGGAATATGGAGGTACTTATGGCAGAACGGGCCAATTTGGTCTTTCACAACAAATCGATAGATGGAACTGCCATGAAACGACTTATTAGTAGATTAATAGATCATTTTGGAATGGCATATACATCACACATCCTGGATCAACTAAAGACTCTGGGTTTCCAGCAAGCCACTGCTACATCCATTTCCTTAGGAATTGATGATCTTTTAACAATACCCTCTAAAGGATGGCTAGTCCAAGATGCTGAACAGCAAAGTTTGCTTTTGGAAAAACACCATCATTATGGGAATGTACACGCGGTAGAAAAATTACGTCAATCCATTGAGATATGGTATTCTACAAGTGAATATTTGCGACAAGAAATGAATCCTAATTTTAGGATGGCCGACCCTTATAATCCAGTTCATATAATGTCTTTTTCGGGAGCTAGAGGAAATGTGTCTCAGGTACATCAATTAGTAGGTATGAGAGGATTAATGTCAGATCCACAAGGACAAATGATTGATTTACCTATTCAAAGTAATTTACGCGAAGGGCTCTCTTTAACAGAATATATCATTTCTTGCTACGGAGCCCGCAAAGGAGTTGTGGATACTGCGGTACGAACATCAGATGCTGGATATCTCACGCGCAGGCTTGTCGAAGTAGTTCAACATATTGTTGTACGTAGAACAGATTGTGGCACCATTCGAGGTATTTCTGTAAGTCTTCGAAAAGGTATGATGCCGGAAAGAATTTTGATCCAAACATTAATTGGTCGTGTATTAGCAGACGATATATATATAGGTTCGCGGTGCATTGCCACCCGAAATCAAGATATCGGGGTTGGATTTGTCAATGGATTCATAACCTTTCGAACCCAACCAATATCCATTCGAACTCCTTTTACTTGTAGGAGTATGTCTTGGATCTGTCGATTATGTTATGGCCGGAGTCCTACTCACGGCGACCTGGTCGAATTGGGAGAAGCTGTAGGTATTATTGCAGGCCAATCCATTGGGGAACCTGGTACTCAACTAACATTAAGAACTTTTCATACGGGCGGAGTATTCACAGGTGGTACTGCAGAACATGTACGAGCCCCGTCTAATGGAAAAATAAAATTCAACGAGGATTTGGTTTATCCCACACGTACACGTCATGGGCACCCTGCCTTTTTGTGTTATATAGACTTGTATGTCACTATTGAGAGTGAAGATATTCTACATAATGTGAATATTCCACCAAAAAGTTTTCTTTTAGTTCAAAACGATCAATATGTTGAATCCGAACAAGTGATTGCTGAAATTCGCGCGGGGGCATCCACCTTGAATTTTAAGGAAAGGGTTCGAAAACATATTTATTCTGATTCAGAAGGAGAAATGCACTGGAGTACCGATGTGTACCATGCACCCGAATTTACATATGGTAATGTTCATCTCTTACCAAAAACAAGTCGTTTATGGATATTATCAGGAAGGCCGTACAGATCCAGTGTAGTTCCCTTTTCGCTCCACAAGGATCAAGATCAAACGAACGCTCATTTTCTTTCTTTCGAACAAAGATATTTTTCTAACTCCTCAGTGACTAATGATCAAGTAAAAGATAAATTATCGGATACTTCTAGTAAGAAAGAGAATAAAATTACGGATTATTCAGAAGTTAATCGAATGGGTCATTGTAATATCATATATCCTGCCAAAAATTATGATTTTTATGATTTATTGGCAAAGAGGCGAAGAAATAGATTCATCATTCCATTTCAATCGAGTCAAGAACGAGAAAACGAATTAATGCCCCTCCCCGGTATCTCGATTGAAATACCCATAAATGGCATTTTCTGTAGAAATAGCATTTTTGCTTATTTCGATGATCCTCGATACCGAAGAAAGAGTTCGGGAATTACTAAATATGGGACTATAGAGATGTATTCAATCGTTAAAAAAGAGGATTTGATTGAGTATCGAGGAGTCAAAGAATTTCGACCAAAATACCAAATGAAAGTAGATCCGTTTTTTTTCATTCCCGAGGAAGTGCATATCTTATCCGGATCTTCCTCCATAATGGTACGGAACAATAGTATCGTTGGGGTAGATACGCAAATCACTTTGAATACAAGAAGCCGAGTAGGCGGAGTGGTCCGGGTAGAGAGGAAAAAAAAAAAGATTGAACTTAAAATTTTTTCTGGAGATATCCATTTTCCTGGGGAGATGGATAAGATATCCCGACACAGTGGCATTTTGATACCACCAGGAAGGACAAATTCCAAGGAATCCAAAAATATTAAGAATTGGATCTATGTCCAACGGGTCACCCCTACCAAGAAAAAGTATTTTGTTTTGGTTCGACCCGTAGTCACATATGAAATAACGGACGGTATAAATTTAGCAACACTTTTCCCTCAGGATCTGTTGCAGGAAAGGGATAATGTGCAACTTGAAGTTGTTAATTATATCCTTTCTGGAAATGGCAAAGGCACTCGGGGAATTTCTGACACAAGTATTCAATTAGTACGTACTTGTTTAGTATTGAATTGGAACCAAGACAAAAAAAGTTCTTCTATCGAAGAGGCCCGCGCTTCCTTTCTTGAAGTAAGAACAAATGGTATGATTCGAGATTTCCTAAGGATCGATTTAGCGAAATCGGATAGTTCGTATATTGGGAAAAGGAATGATCCCCCCCTTTTTTCTGATGGTGGATCAGTTCATACCAATATGAATCCGTTTTATTCCATTTATTCAAAGATAAAACTTCAACAATCATTTAGCCAAAATCAAGGAGCTGTTCGTACGTTGTTGGGTATAAATAAGGAATGTCAATCTTTTATAATTTTGTCATCATCCAGTTGTTTTCGAATGGGCCCATTCACATTCAACGGTGTAAAATATCACAAAGAATCGATTAAAAAAGATACACTAATTCGAATTAGGAATTCATTTGGTCCTTTAGGAGCAGCCCTTCAAATTGTGAATTTTTTTTCATTTTACCATTTAATAACTTATAATCATATCTTGGTAACTAATTATTTACAACTTGACAATTTAAAACAAACCTTTTCAGTACTTAAATTAAAATATTATTTAATGGATGAAAATGGGAAATCTCAGAACCCCGATCCATGCAGTAACATCATTTTGAATCCATTCAAATTGAATTGGTATTTTCTTCATTACAATTTTTGTGAAGAAACATCCATAAAAATTCGTCTTGGACAATTTATTTCTGAAAATATATGTATAGACAAAAAAGGACCGCACTTAAACTTAAAATCGGGCCAAGTTCTAATTGTTCAATTTGACTATGTAGTAATAAGATCAGCTAAGCCCTATTTGGCCACCCCAGGAGCAACAGTTCATGGTCATTATGGTGAAATCTTTTATGAAGGGGATACTTTAGTTACATTTATATATGAAAAATCAAAGTCTGGTGATATAACGCAAGGTCTTCCAAAAGTGGAACAAGTCTTAGAAGTTCGTTCGATTGATTCAATATCAATGAATCTAGAAAAGAGGATTGGTGGTTGGAACGAACGTATAACAAAAATTGTTGGAATTCCTTGGGGATTCTTGATTGGAGCTGAGCTAACTATAGCGCAAAGTCGTATCTCTTTGGTTAATAAGATCCAAAAGGTTTATCGATCCCAGGGGGTGCAGATTCATAATAGGCATATAGAAATTATTGTACGTCAAATAACATCAAAAGTCTTGGTTTCAGAAGATGGAATGTCTAATGTTTTTTTGCCCGGAGAACTAATTGGATTGTTGCGGGCGGAACGAACGGGGCGCGTTGTGGAAGAAGCGATCTGTTACCGAGCTATCTTATTGGGAATAACGAGAGCATCTCTGAATACTCAAAGTTTTATATCTGAAGCGAGTTTTCAAGAAACTGCTCGAGTTTTAGCAAAAGCAGCTCTCCGGGGCCGTATCGATTGGTTAAAAGGACTAAAAGAAAACGTTGTTCTGGGGGGGATGATACCCGTTGGTACCGGATTCAAAGGATTCTTACACCGTTCAAGTCAACATAAGAACATTCCTTTGAAAACAAAAAAAAACAATCTATTCGGGGAAGAAATGAGAGATATTTTGTTTTACCACAGAGAATTATTTGATTCTTGTCTTTGAAAGAATTGCCATGATAGATCAAAACAACAATCATTTATGGGAAGATATTTATCCTTTTTATCTTCTCTGTATTTGTTATGGTTATTAGATTTAGTAAAATAAAAAAAAAAAAAAAAAAAATAACGAATAGAAAGGAATTAATGGTTTGGTTTGTGTATCAATGGCCAATCCGCGGTATAAAAGAAGGTTCCATTGGAACAATTTTTTATTTCAGGATACCTCATCTCTTTAGAAAAAAAAAAAGAGAAAATGTGGGGAGAAATGACAAGAAGATATTGGAACATCAATTTGGAAGAGATGATGGAGGCGGGAGTTCATTTTGGTCACGGTACTCGGAAATGGAATCCTAGAATGTCACCTTATATCTCTGCAAAATGTAAAGGTATTCATATTATAAATCTTACTAGAACTGCTCGTTTTTTATCAGAAGCTTGTGATTTAGTTTTTGATGCAGCAGGTAGAGGAAAACAATTTTTAATTGTTGGGACAAAAAATAAAGCAGCGGATTCAGTAGCATGGGCTGGAATAAGGGCTCGATGTCATTATGTTAATAAAAAGTGGTTGGGGGGTATGTTAACGAATTGGTCCACTACAGAAACGAGACTTCAAAAATTCAGGGACTTGAGAATGGAACAAAAAGCGGGGAGACTCGCTCGTCTTCCGAAGAGAGATGCAGCCATGTTGAAGAGACAATTATCTCACTTGCAAACATATCTGGGTGGGATTAAATATATGACAGGGTTACCTGATATTGTAATCATCGTTGATCAACAAGAAGAATATACAGCCCTTCGAGAATGTATTATTTTGGGAATTCCGACGATTTGTTTAATCGATACAAATTGTGACCCGGATCTCGCAGATATTTCGATTCCGGCGAACGATGACGCTATAGCTTCAATTCGATTAATTCTTACAAAATTAGTATTTGCAATTTGTGAGGGCCGCTCTAGCTATATAAGAAATCCCTGATTCATAATAAAATAAAAATTTTATTTCATAAACTCTCTAATTATAATAGAATCGGTTACTATATCCTGATCCTGAATTTCAAAAAATTTATTTTATAAAAATAACTGGGGATATTATGTGATTAATTGGTATCCTAAATAAAAAAAAAATAAAGTATACAAGTCGAGAAAGAGATGGTTGAATCAAAATAATTTTTTTTAAAGTTAAATTTATGTCAGAGGACAATATGAATGTTTTATCATATTCAATCAACACACTAAAGGGGTTATACGATATATCCGGTGTGGAAGTAGGACAACATTTCTATTGGGAAATAGGAGGTTTCCAAATCCATGGCCAGGTACTTATTACTTCTTGGGTTGTAATTGCTATTTTATTAGGTTCAGCTGCTATAACTGTTCGTAATCCACAAACCATTCCGACTGGCGGTCAGAATTTCTTTGAATATGTCCTTGAATTCATTCGAGACGTGAGCAAAACTCAAATTGGAGAAGAATATCGCCCTTGGGTTCCTTTTATTGGGACTATGTTTCTATTTATTTTTGTTTCTAATTGGTCAGGGGCTCTTTTACCTTGGAAAATCATACAGTTACCCCACGGGGAGTTAGCTGCACCCACGAATGATATAAATACTACTGTTGCTTTAGCTTTACTCACGTCAGTAGCCTATTTCTATGCGGGCCTTACAAAAAAAGGATTAGGTTATTTTGGTAAATACATTCAACCAACTCCAATTCTTTTACCCATTAACATCTTAGAAGACTTCACAAAACCTCTATCACTTAGTTTTCGACTTTTCGGAAATATATTAGCGGATGAATTGGTAGTTGTTGTTCTTGTTTCTTTAGTACCTTTAGTGGTTCCTATACCTGTCATGTTCCTCGGATTATTTACAAGTGGTATTCAGGCTCTTATTTTTGCAACTTTAGCCGCAGCTTATATAGGCGAATCCATGGAGGGTCATCATTGATTAGTCTTAGGAAGAGTCTATTTTTTAGCTTAGATCCAAGTAATATATGTGTGGCTCAAGATATTCTATTCTATCAAGATAATCGATTTAGAGAATAGAAATATACAAATAAAGTCTACGGTAATAGAGAAAAAAGATAGTTGAGAAGTGTCAAATAAAAGAATAGGGGGGTTGTTTAGTAGAGAGGGGTTGCGTCAGGTATGTGGAATCTAATGGCTATAAGTTAATTCTTGTAGATTAGATGGTTCGAAGAATGATTATAAAATCCGATTGAATTTAAGATAGAATAAGCGGTTTACATTATGGAAAAAACATATGTATATTTGATATTAGATATTGACAAGTTATATATGAACTAATATTAAATTTTTGCCCTACTTGAATTTAGATAGTATAGGGATGCTAACCAAAGTCCTTCCGTTTCGTTTATGACTGTGAATTGAATAAATAAACGGATAAAATAAAGAAAAAGATCGAAGAATGATTTGAAAAAGGAAATGGAAAACCTCAAGTTGTATTGATTCAGAAAGACTCCTCAAATGGAAACTAAAAAAGATGAAGTCTTTCTAATGATTTAATGATTCAATAATATTATTATTTCAATTCGGAGTTTTTAGTTATTTCGACTAGATGAATATTAGCAATGGAATGATTAAGTCATAATACATTGGTTGATTGTATCATTAACCATTTCTTTTTTTTTTGTATGAGGAACTTATAATGAATCCACTGATTTCTGCCGCTTCTGTTATTGCTGCTGGATTGGCTGTAGGGCTTGCTTCTATTGGGCCTGGAGTTGGTCAAGGTACTGCTGCGGGCCAAGCTGTAGAAGGTATTGCGAGACAGCCTGAGGCAGAGGGAAAAATACGAGGTACTTTATTGCTTAGTTTGGCTTTTATGGAAGCTTTAACAATTTATGGATTGGTTGTCGCATTAGCGCTTTTATTTGCAAATCCTTTTGTTTAATCCGAGAAAAGAAAAAAAAAATATGAGAAATACATATTTCTTTTATGGTCTTGGACTTGTAGATTGCTTTTTCACATTATATCAAAATATCGCGCCTACACTATTATGTATTCATTGAGAAAATAACCCAAGGGAAGGACTGATTTGAGGATGAGGAATTAGTGTTACCCACTCGCTTTCTTCCTTCCCCTTCTGAGTCCAAAGGAGAAGTGTTGAAACAAAGGAGGTATTTCGCAATTCACATGAAACCTAGTACCTAATTCTATTCCAATTAAGTCTTTTTTATTCTTATTGGGAATCTCAATTGAAAAAAGAAAATTCCTTTCGAAATTGAATATATTTTCGAACTTATTCTCGATTTAGAAGTAGAAAAGAGGTGAAGTAATACAACGATTTTTTTAGTTTATCTATAAGAGGAGATCCTATGAAAAATGTAACCGATTCTTTCGTTTTCTTTGGTCACTGGCCATCCGCCGGGAGTTTCGGGTTTAATACCGATATTTTAGCAACAAATCTAATAAATCTCAGTGTAGTGATTGGTGTATTGATCTTTTTTGGAAAGGGAGTGTGTGCGGGTTGTTTATTTCAAAAATAGGTTGGATTCAACCAGCTGTACCTCTTTTTTCTTTATATAATTTATAATTATAACCGGGGACGAGAGGTGCATGATTTCGCGAATTACTTCGGAATAAAAAAAGAAATCATATGTAAGAACCATAGCATTTCGTCATTTATTGGTAAATAGACTTTGATTCTCTATTAAACAATAATGTGGGACCATTAACATGGTTAAAGCTAAACCGTTTGAAGTCAGGCCCAGCATGGTATTCTTTCTACCACTATGTTAATACCGAGACGGTTTTAAATTCAATAAAATGAATAGTTAGAAATTTTTCGATATAGAGCACTCATATCGATAAAATGATTTGAATCCTTTTTTTTTTATTTATTATTATTTAATATTCTAATTAGAAATTATAGTAAATAAATGCCAAAGGCTGAGTCGATGACCTACGTATAAAGTAAGAAAAATTTTTGGATTTGAAAAAAAAAAACAACTTTGCTGACAATTACTTATTTTTTATTTTATTTATTTTTGTTTGGTCAGAAGAGTCCTCCGAATATTCTGGTCTTGATTAGTGATACATTTCCATTTTTTTTTTTTGAAATATGAACAGAGAAGAGAGGATAGGTTCATTACATTCAAAAAAGATATGGAAATTCCCCATAAATAATTGAAGTAATTGAGCGTGAGAGCCAAATGACTTGAAAGATTCAAGTTTGGTTCGGGAAGAGATCATAAACGTTTTGAAATGAATGGAAAGCTAATCTACTTTCATTAAGTGATTTATTAGATAATC
>ONZE01001486.1:75231-82731 GCA_900322265.1 Macarthuria australis
TCACCCATAACATCTATGTCAGCTTTTTGCTTTTTGCATGAAGGCATTCAATTCAAAACAAAATAACTTGCTTTCTAGATGATCCCTCTATAAGAGGGGATTCGAACAATCTTTCTAGTTACTTCGTTCTCTATTTCTATTTGAGAGAATCCTAAGGAAAATTTTTTTGTTTCCACCGAGCTAAAACAAACAAAAATAAATATGTTGAGTGAAGCCTCTAGTAAACTAAAGTCATCATTTAATAGCTATTTTGCTTCTATCTATTCTATCTATAAAAAAAAAGAAAAAAAGGAAGATTTAGTTACGATTAGAAACCTATTTTTCTATCTTCATCCATGGATCTCTTACTTATACTCATTCAATTGGATGTATTGATCCAATTCAATACAAAAAATTCATGTTTCGTGATTTCATAATCCAATTTTTTAATTGACCTTTGGATACAAATCACGAGAATGCATAATTTTCCTCAAATTTGTCATTGAGAGGTAAAGGATTAATTCCTTTAAAAAAAATAAAGTTTTTGATCGGAATAGTAATCAAACTCCGAGACCCTTTAACTATTAAGGGGTTAAAAGAACGAATCACACTTTTACCACTAAACTATACCCGCTACAGTTCAATTATTGTATTGAAATCGAACTTTTGTCGAACACAGAATTTGGACGTAATCAAGACAAGATAGGATCATAAAAGAATCATGAAATTTACAGTATTGACGTTTTTCGTAGGAGGATTTAATGAGATTAGGAAAAGATAGTTAAATAACTAAAATAAAAAAAGTTCTATTTTTTCCCGAAGGAGTTTTTATATTTGATAGATATGGTTCAAGAAAACTGCTAAAGTTATAACTATAAAAGAAAAAATGAAACTACGGAAGAAAAGGGGGGAAGAAAAGATAATAAGAAATGGCATGTTGGTTCCATAATCTAAAGTAAATAAACAGTCCTTTTTCTTATTGTTCTTACTTTTCTTTTGGTTCAATAACAAGCACTTTTTTTTTATCATTATCAAATCAGATAAATCATTTTCTTTTTTATTTTATTATATAATCATAATCCAGTGAAACAAAAAAAGGCCTGGCCAGGTACTGATCAGGCCAGGCCGTGGGAATAAAAAAGGCCCTTAATCGGTCGAAGAAGTATTTCTTTTTTCTTTTCTTTATATATCTATATTTTATATTATTTATTAGAATTTAAATTTAATTTAATATTGAACCCTTTATAAATATAAAATAAATATAATAAATATAAATTTATGAAATTTAAATTTCAGATAAAACTTGTACTTAGTTGTATTACACAATACAACTTGTATATTTTGTATATCTTGTATATATATATATTATTGTTATATAGAATATAGAATTCTATTTCTTTCCAAATTTCATTTTAAAATGTAGTCTAATTAATTCGAGTTTATTACATATTTAAATAATATATATAAATATAATTTAATATTATTATATTAATATGAATGTTAGTATTTTTTTTTTTCGAAAGGGGAGAGATGGCTGAGTGGACGAAAGCGTCGGATTGCTAATCCGTTGTACGAGTCATTTGTACCGAGGGTTCGAATCCCTCTCTTTCCGTTTCCGTCGATGACTTAATATTTGATTTATCTTTTGAATTTATGCAATCCTTTATTATTTATTTTTTATTTTGAAAAAATAGATGAAAAATAAAGCAAAGAACCTTTTTATTTTATTCTTCGCGTCCAGGATTACGTCCTGGATCATTAGATAGGAATCCGAAAATGAAGAGAGAAACAAAGAATATCACTACTGTGTAAACAAAGAGTTTGAGAGTAAGCATTACACAATCTCCAAGATCATTTTTTTTTTGAAAAAAAAAGAATAGATTCTCTATTTTTATACCACATATCCTATTTTGATTTGACACCGAAACCCGAAGTAGTTTTTATAAATGGAAAAGAACCTTTTGTAATTGTGATAAAAATATAAGTTATTATTATCTTAATTTATTATTATCTTACTTAAACTTTTTATACTTACTTGTTAATATTGTGGAGGATCACAATAAGGTTTTTCATTCATGTAAAATAAAATTAGAATGTCAAAACGAATCGATCCAGATTGTGGCTATCCAAGAATTTGAATGTGTGAATCAAGGGTTGATACTATAAAACTTGTCTGATGTTATTAATTATTAATATTAGAATATTAGTATTCCAATCGTTTTTCTCTAAAAAATCATTCATTTTCCTAGGACAAGATGAAAGATCTCATCGAAAACTTACAGCAGCTTGCCAAACAAAGGCTAAGAGAAAAAAGAGTAGAGGTATGACTGGCATAAAATCTACAATTGGACTCAAAAAAGCGTAGGCCTCAGGTAATTTGGCGAATAAAAAACTATTCGAATACGAATAAAGGGCAGAATTAAGACAGATCAAACTAAAGATATTAAGCATAACAGACATTTTTTTTTAAGATAATTGAATAAATTCTACTTTCATACAATATCTTAATGGAATTATATGTAATGATCAATAAATTAAGTTTTATTCTATATCTACACGTGTCAAAATATTCACGATAGAATCGAATTCATTCTTTAGGTATTTGGGCTGGAATTGACGAACAACCAATAACAATATTAGTGTTTATTAATGTTAAATAGAAATCTAAGTGGGGCGTGGCCAAGTGGTAAGGCGTCGGGTTTTGGTCCCGCTATTCGGAGGTTCGAATCCTTCCGTCCCAGAGCACCCAGAGCATATGTAATCTTAATAAATTAAACAAATAATTAAGATTGTTTTTTTCCCTTTAGAAAGTGTAATATTGGATAGAATTTCATTCTTTCTTCTAATGATTCGAAACAAAATGAATCTTATATATATATATTTTCAAATTTCACAAAAAATCATGATAAGTGTTCAAATGACACGCGAATACAACTGAAAAGGAAGTTAGTTATTTTTCTAATCATACCCGGAAAAGAAATTGGATTTTTCCAATCTATTTTTTCATTTCGATTTTTTTATTGATTATTAATTAATATTTAGTAAATTAATGATTGAGTTCGAAAAGAAACATGGATTTATCTGTCTTAGGGGTGCGAAAATGTGCTCTTTATTTTAATTGTTTGTAACAAAAATTTTTTTAAATAATGAAAAAATAATAAATATAGAAATCTAATCTAATATTTTCATTTTATAATTATAAAAATTAACATAACTAATCATAATTTTAGATAGATTCTATCTATATCTATGTACCGAATCCATGTACCGACTGTCCTGACTGAACCAATGACTATTCATAATTCTATAATTGAATCAACCGCATAACGGTTCCAAATTCGAGGAATGTTAATGTTATGGTAAAACTTCGTTTGAAACGATGTGGTAGAAAGCAACGTGCGACTTGAAGGACATGATTCGTTGTGGATTCTTATATCCACCATTCTCTAAGAAAGGATGCTCTTGACTCGACATCCTTTGCTCTGTTCCACTCGATGAACCATAATTTTTTGTTGGGGTGAAATGAAAATAGTACATGATGGAGCTCGAGTAGAAAGTATGGAGTCATTTCTCAAGGGGGACGGGTCTAGGGTTAGTGTCAATTAATAAGTTCTAACAACTTCGTAAGTATATTTTTGACAGAGAAATCGAAAGGAGCCAAATAAAGCAAGTAAAGCAAGTTTCAAATCCCAAAGGAAATTTTGTTAGAATTGATAAAACCCTTTCAATAAAAATTATATATATCGTGCGGGAATCCGACGTTTTTATGATTCTATTCTTTGATAGAAAGAAATAAAAAAAAGGTATGTTGCTGCCATTTTTGAAAGAATTCAAAATCAACGAAGAAATGTCTAAACCCAATGATTCAAAAAAAAGAGAAAGGATTCCGGAACAAGGAAACACCCTTTTAATTGTCGCAACAATTGGATTTGGATCAGAATGCAGAATTCAAATCGATTCTAAATGAGACAAAAAAAGGGTATTCGAGACTGCTCAATAAATGAAATGCCAAGGGATTTTCTTTTGAGCTATTTGAGAGTTGTTTAACTTGAGTTATGAGTATACAAATGATTTTCTTTTTTTTAGTAAAGAAAAAGAGGAAAAAGGACTAAATTCTTATTTATTTGATGATTTTATAGACTTATTTGATTTTCCATTATAATTTATATAAATAAACAGGATTTCGAATCATTTTTCTCGAGCCGTACGAGGAGAAAACTTCCTATACGTTTCTAGGGGGGGTGTTGTTGATCCAATCTATCCCAATGAGCCGTCTATCGAATCGTTGCAATTGATGTTCGGTCCCGAAGAGAGGGAAGAGATTTGCGGAAAGTGGGTTTTTATGATCCAATAAAAAATCAAACTTATTTAAATGTTCCTGCTATTCTATATTTTCTTGAAAAAGGCGCTCAACCTACAGAGACTGTTTATGATATTTTAAATAGGGCGGAGGTTTTTAAAGAATTTCGACTTAATCAAACGAATTCATGAAATAAAAAAAGAAAGAGAATGAGGTTGTAGTTTGGTATAACTTTTTTTCTTTTTCCTTTCATGTAGATTTTTTATTTTTTATGTAGTGCCAATCCAACAAAAGTTGTTTTCTTATACTTAACTTAGATTTTTCGACTTAGATTTCATAATTTCTATCATATTAGTTTTCTGTTTATATTATTAATATTAAATAATATTTAACTAAATTAATATTAATAAATTTTTTATTTCAAATTTTAATTAAATTTGAATTTCTTTTCTTTCCACATTTTATATATATATATATATTTTATTTATTCATATTGACAAGAGTTTTTTGAACAAATATAATTCAATCGTGAAGTCAAAAAATAAAATAAAAAAATGGTTTGTTTATTTCTGTCTTATGCCCAATACACCAATACAATACATAGGGTTTTTTACTTTATTCAGGAATTCATTTAATTTGTTGCGATACAAAATTTTGATTCAAAAACTGAAACTGAATAATATTTGGTCTAGAATTTTTTTTATCTAATAATTTCTTGTATTATCATCTGATCCGTTTGTTTTTATGTTCTAAATCAATTAGAAAACTTTGTTTTGATTAAAATCCAATTTTAGTACTTGATCCCGATTGTATCTACATAACATATGTATTTTGCGGGTTGCTAACTCAACGGTAGAGTACTCGGCTTTTAAGTGCGGCTAGGATCTTTTACATATTTAGATGAAGCAAGGTATTTGTCTACATCATCGGTAGAGTTTATAAGACCACGACTGATCCTGAAAGGAAATGAATGGAAAAAAGAGCATGTCGTATCAATAGAGAATTCGGAGAATATTTCATTCTTACCAAATCGGTACAAAACTTTATTGGAGGGGAACGAAATGAATTTAAAGTTGGGTCAATTGAATAAATGGATCGAGCCCTATGGTTCAAATTCTAGGTAAAAAAGAGCAACGAGCTTATCTTCGTAATTTGAATGATTACCCGATCTAATTATACGTTAAAAAAAAATTAGTGCCTAATGCGGGAAAGGTTTCTGACATCTGCCACGGGTGGATTATTTATTTTTTAGTGAATCCTAACTATTAGTATTAGATTATACATTCTCCATATGGAGATGGATGTGTAAAAGAAACAGCATATTGATAAAGATACTTTTTCCAAAATCAAAAGAGCGATTGGGTTGAAAAAATAAAGGATTTCTAACCATCAAAAACATCTCTGAACAAGGCGTATTTTTTTATCCTATAATAACAATAACAAAAAAAAACCAATTCGATGAGATGGAAAAAAATAGAGAGTCCCCTGATGACTTTACCTGTCTCCAAGGTATCCATTAGTTCATAAGATAATACCTTGTTTTGACTGTATCGCACTATGTATCATTTGATAATCCCCCAAAACCCCTACTTTGACTTTAGTTTTCGGTCTAAATTTAAATGGAAGAATTCCAAGGATATATAGAACGAGGTAGGTCTTGGCAACACAACTTTTTCTATCCACTTATCTTTCAGGAATATATTTATGCATTTGGGTATGATCGTGGTTTAAATAAATCTAGTTTGTTGGAAAATGTAGGCGACAAGAAATACAGTTTACTAATTGTAAAACGTTTAATTACTCGAATGTATCAACAGAATTATTTGATTCTTTCTGCTAATTATTTGAACCAAAATGAATTTTTTGGGCACAAACACAAGAAAAATTTCTATTCTCAAAAAATATCAGAAGGCTTTTCGGTCATTGTGGAAATTCCATTTTCCCTACTATTAAAATATTCCATAGAGGGAAAAGAAATAGTCAAATCTCAAAATTTGAGATCAATTCATTCATTATTTCCTTTTTTAGAGGACAAATTCTTACATTTAAATTATGTCTTATATATATTAATACCTTACCCTGCCCATCTAGAAATCTTGGTTCAAACTCTTCGCTACTGGGTGAAAGAAGCCTCTTCTTTGCATTTATTACGATTCTTTCTTTATGAATATCATAATTGGAATAGTCCTATTACTCCAAAAAAATCCATTTCTATTTTTTCAAAAAGGAATCAAAGATTTTTCTTGTTTCTATATAATTCCTATGTATGTGAATATGAATCCATTTTTGTTTTTCTCCGCAACCAATCCTCTCATTTACGATCAACATCTTCTGGAGCCCTTCGTGAACGAATCCATTTCTACAGAAAGCTAGAATATCTAGTAAAAAATTTTACTAAGGATTTTAGGGTTATCTTATGGTTTTTCAAAGATCCTTTCGTGCATTATGTTAGGTATCGAGGAAAATCAATTCTGGCTTTAAAAGGGACAGCTCTTCCGATGCATAAATGGAAAAATTATCTTATATATTTCTGGCAATGTTATTTTTCCGTGTGGTCTCAACCAAGAAGAATCTATATCAATCGATTATCAAACCATTTCCTCTTTTTTATGGGTTTTTTTTCAAGTGTGCGACTCAATTCTTCAGTGGTACGGAGTCAAATGTTAGAAAATTCATTTCTAATAGATAATACTATTAATAAGTTCGATACCATAGTTCCAATTATTCCTCTGGTTGGATCGTTGGCTAAAGCGAAATTTTGTAACGTATTAGGACATCCCATGAGTAAGTCGGCCTGGACCGATTTATCAGATTCTGATATTATTGATCGATTTGGGCGTATATGCCGAAATCTTTCTCATTATTATAGTGGCTCCTCAACAAAAAAGAATTTGTATCGAATAAAGTATATACTTCGACTTTCTTGTGCTAGAACTTTGGCTCGTAAACACAAAAGTACTGTACGTGCTTTTTTGAAAAGATTAGGTTCAGAATTTTTGGAAGAATTTTTTACGGAGGAAGAAAAAGTTCTTTCTTTGATCTTACCGAGGGATTCGTCTACCTCACGGGGATTTTATATTTATAGAGGACGTGTTTGGTATTTGGATATTTTTTGTATCCATGATTTGACCAACAATGAATGATTTATTATTAAACTCTTTAAAGGAAATGGAAATAATATCTCAAATTATATCTAAATGTAAGATAACAAAAAAAAATCA
>ONZE01001536.1:2885-13782 GCA_900322265.1 Macarthuria australis
TGGGTTTCTACGTTGATAATTCAATTTTTTCTTTTTCTTTTTTTTCTAGTTATATACGTGCAGGGGCACATAATTGGGGTCGTTAGTGCATAATGACGCATCATATGGTAAAATAAAGTCTCACCAAATTTGTTTAAAAGTTGTAATTGTGAAAAAAGAGAGTATATAAACAATTAAACATGGATCATAGGCTAATGGAGCATTATTTCAAACGGGTTGATTTATGTCCCCACAATATGACCAAATTGAAATTGACACTTCACTAGGCCTTCCCCAACTAATAATGACCTGTGATTTGTCCACTTCGATTCCTTCCCTTTCAAATAATTGTACCTCACTTAGTTACTGACGTACCTCGCTTAATAAATTGGCAGCACACACCACCTAATTAATTTTGACTTCACTAAATCTATTGATTATGTTGTATACAGAAATTAAGTACCTCGATCTAATGTTTTAGAAGGAATATGCCCATTGTACAAGAATTTTTCCACTAAATTTGTGGATCTAAGGGAAAAGACGTTAGTTAGCAGCTAAAATCACTAATGGGATTTTGTTGGCCACGTAATATAGTAAATGTAAAAATAAATAAAAAATAAAGAGTCAGAGTGAAAGAGATCACGGTTTCCACACTGCAAATTATTCATTACGAACTCTTTTGTGAATGATTCGAGCAAATTGCAAAGCAATATATTAGAGGACTATATATTCAATAGACAATGGACTTACTGCTGAGTTCGGATTCTTGGTAGTTTCAATTCCTTACAGTGGGTATCGAAAGTTTTAGGAAAATTGTATGGCATGACTTGAAATTACACTGGATATCTGGTAGTTTTTAGAGCGACAGTAAGAGGAAGATTATACCTCGGTGGTACCCTTACTGCAATTATCCTATTAGAGTATCTTGTATAATTTCAAATACATCAGCGTTAAGTCGTTAATCCATACAATTTCCCAAAGTTTTACTGACTCGAACTAACCTGAAATCCCAATGTCATAGCCGAAAATGAGGCCGCCGGAGGCAGCAACTAAGCAGGTAACCACCACTGCAACCGTAATCCGGCCACCGGAGTCCGCTCTGGAAATACCAGCTGTCACCACAGCAACTCCTCCTCCTCCCATCTTTCTCTATCCTAGTCACCCTCTTTCCCTACTCTCTCCGTCGTCTCTGATTTTCTAGAGAGAGAGGGAGACAGAAGTAGCAGCGTTCGATCAGTCAGAGAGCTGGTGAATTGTAAAAGGGAAAGACCAGACCAAAGTGGATTGCCCACTCACAACCAAATATTTATAAACCAAGACCCAATTAAGAGGTTACATCTGGCAATTTTATATTCTACTTTTTCTTGTATTATTTGGAAAATTATTGTGAAATCTGGTCACATAGGTGTGCTCCCTTCAAATATTTCTTCTTCTTTAGGTGCGGGTCCCAATAAGAGTCATTCTTATATTATCTAAAGGAGAGCCACGTAATTATGGTTCATTAAGATATAAAAAATAGTGAAATTTCCATTCCTTCTTTTATGTACGGGTCTCAGACGACTAATAAGAGTTATTCTTACATTGTCTAGGAGCACCGTCACTTAAACGTGCATCACAGCTATTTCATTTATTATTTTGTTGTCTGGGACTCATTTTCAGGAATTCCAATCTTTTTTTATCAAAAGATATCACGTTTATGTGATGGTCCCTAAATTATATTAGCATAGAAAACAATTTTTTTTCATAACATGTGTAATTAATTAGCGAAATACATATAGAATCTCTCATATTATTCATGCACCAATTTGCTTGCATTTTTAATGTTTTATTTTTCTTTTTTTTACCTTTACATTTTTTGCATACACACTATTTAACTAGTGTAATTCATCATAATGGACACTTATTACTTATTAGACATATTCTCACATGCATGTACCACTGCACTGTTCTTTTCTTTTTTTGGTAGAATGCGTACAAAAGAATGCAATTGAACGTAACCAATTCTTCGGGTTTTTTTCTTCAAATTGGATGGTATTTTGTTCGGGTCAAATATAAGGTGATAATTAATCTTTTAAAGACCGAAATAAGAACTACAATAATAAACGAAAGGAAAAATAAACTAAAGAGCTTATTAATCGTTTAAATCAAAGCAAGAACAACAATAAACGGGGGGAAAAAATTGAACAAGAATTTTTCAACACCTCTCATGACTATGCACATCATATATTGTAAAATTGATAAAGTTACTCATTTAAGGTAAAGTTTTTATTTTTGTTTTTCCCAAAATAGGAACAAAGCACAAAGAGTTTTACTACTTGTTATAAGGCCACTCATTCTAAATTTGGAATACACTACATTCTTTTATCTCACCATCTGTGACTACTACTAAAAGAATTTATCATGATCATAGACTAGTACGTGGACTTTGAACGTGACGAGGACATCATAGAAGAAAGGACTACTTTTGATAAAAAAGTCGATCTATTTCAATTGGTAATTGTTTGTGTAATACGGTTAGACTTTTCTCAATGAAAAAATGCTAATTAAAAATTATATCAGGATGGGGAAAATGTCTGATTAGCTTATGATGCAAAATAGATAATACTTACTAAAAAAAATTAGACATAAAATATTGAGAGAAAATTGCACTGTGATACTATTGAGAAAGACGGCGATAGATCATCTGCAATTCTTTTTGTGCAATTTCTTAAATGAATGGTGGAGATTCAATGCTTAAAGAGTTTGAAATAAGCTAGTTGAATCTCCACCATCTATTTAAGAAATTGCACCAAAAAAAATTGCAGAAAATCTCCATCCAGAAAGACAGGCTCTATTTAGAAAGGTGCGAAAGATCGTGCAATTACTAGCAACCACAATTCAATGAAGACAGGTGAGTAAGGGAAAAGGAATGGTAGTTAAGTCATGGGAAGACTATGCCCCATCTACCCTCCTATCAATTTTGTAGATTAGCTTACGTCATAATTAAGAAATTCCAATGATTAAATAGCCACTATACCAATGTGTTGTTTTAACTAGTAAAGATTGATTCCCCTCATTAATGACTCGTATTTTAGCCTTATCGATGGAGTAAATGGTGTAAGGAGTCCTTTCAAAGAAATGTAACAGCATCGTAATCTAAATAAATCGGAACAACCCCAATGCAAAATACAAAGTACCAATAAAGGGGGGGGAGCAAATTTTACTGACATGCATTTTAACCATTCTCTCTCTCAAAATATATTAAAATATATAATAGTAAAAACTTTAATGAAATAATTCTTCAATACAAATATAACAACATGAATCTTATTTATGGATTAAAATAGTTATACAAAAGTTTTGATGGTCAAAACTTTTCGCGTAAATCAAAGTGATAATGAAAAAGTAACGGGGAGAGTATAATAGATAGCATCCATTCCATAATGGGTCTCTGGATATTCGCACCAACTTCAATGCCTGTCGTACAGGATCGTTTTACAGTGATTAACACTAAACAAGGATGGAGATTGCTTTCAAATCGGGGATCTTTATTATGTCGGGTCCTCAAAGCTAAATATTTTAAGAATTGAGGTTTTCTTGATTCCTTCTTGGCTCCAGCCCTAAGCCTCACATGGCGAAGTATATGGTCTTCTAAATCACTACTTCTTGAGGGCCTTAAATGGCGTGTGGGGAACGGGCACGATATTAAGGTGTGGCAGAATTGTTTTGTCCCTGGCAACACGTGAGTCAAGCTTCTCAGTCCGCCAGAGGTCTATAGCCCAGACATGAAGGTCTCTGAGCTAATTGATCCGGGCTCTGGCTCGTGGAAAGAGGAGGTTGTCAGAAATTTACTGACTTTCCATGAAGCTGAGGAGGTACTCAGCATCCCTCTTAGCCACCGTCTTCCAGTAGATAGCCAATTTTGGTGGCCTAATAAGCGTGAAATTTATACGGTGCATTCTGGTCATCTCTTAGGTAAATTGGGCTCGAATGGGAGATGATCTATTCGGATGACGATGTAGCTTTCTGGAATCGGTGGAGGTCTCTCTTCGTTCCCCCTAAACTGAAGTATTTTCTATGGTGGGCTATCACTGGCTCTCTTGCTTGTAAGGAGGTTCTTTTTCGTCACCACGTTGGAACCTCGGCTCTGTGCCCTATCTGTGGTGAGGTAGATGAGTCTATTATGCATGTGCTCTCGATTGCTCTCTGGCTCAAAACCTTTGACCGGTTAACGACTTTATGGGATTGCTCCTTGAGGCTCCCTCTTCCTGACTCAGGAAACGCTTGGATTTTATTTGTTGCAAGCTTGGTGTTGAGGAGGTAGCCAGCTTTCTTGCTATTTGCTAGGCTTCCTGGACAGGTAAAAATACGATAATTGTTTAGCAAAAACAACCCACTCCTAGTTTGTTACGGGAGGGTTTCATCCGCTTGGTGTCGGACTATAGGTCTTTGGCAAAAATCATGGCCTTGGGGGTATGGTGCTCCGTATTTCATTGGTCCCTATGCGTTGTCTCAGCCAACCTCGGGTATTATTAAAGCAAATGTCGATGTTGCGATTTTTGGTGGGAAAGCTATTGGTTTGGGGGTTGTTTTTCGAAATAGCACTGGTACTATTTATGGAGCTGCCACTAAATGTGTTGTTGCAAACTGGAGCGTTGAATTGAGAATGCATGGGTGGCTGATTTGGACTAGAGATTGGCCGCAGACTTGGCTTTGAGAAGATCCATCTTGAGAGTGATTCTATCATTTATGTGGGCAAATTGTGAAGTCAGCAGACAGGGTCCGCCCCGATTGATCTTATTGTGGGAGATGTGAAGATTCTTTCGTCGAGTTTTATTGTTTTTTCTTTTAGTCATGTTAGACGTAATGGCAACTTTGTCGCCCATCGTGTGGCTAGGGAGTATTTGTCTTCTGCTAGGGAGTTAGTTTGTACTGAGAATTTCTCGCCAGGCATTTTAGCCCCGCCAGATAATTATCTAATATAAACTCCCCTTCCCTTTCCACTCAAAAAAGAAAGCACCTAAGTTTTTAAAACGGAGAACTAACAAGATTTAAAAGCTAACAATGACTATCACCGAATGACATAAGAAAAATACTTATGTCTGCCAGGAGTTCAACATCATTTTTTATGTAAGGCCCACCTATTGTGAGAGCCGAGAGTCACATCTCTCGGAAGTGAGTAAGAATTGCTTATGACATAAATATGGTACTCCCTCTTTTCCTTTTGAAGTGTCACGTTGCACAATGATTAAAGAGTCATTTTAATGAGGGTTAAGATGACTTATTAAATATATTGTATCGGTAATTAAAGTCATTATTAATGCATGAAAATGATTAGCAAAATAAAGGTAAATTTTGGAGGGAAAAAAAGAGGTAAAATTGCATTGAATTTGTAAAGTGGCAATTAAAAAGAATTTTTTTATAAAAGTGACAATTAAAAAGGAACGGAAAAAGTACTTCCTTTTTACTTCTTTTTTTTTCTATACAAAGGATAAGAAAAAATTTAGGAGCTCTTTTTCTCAAAAAAAAAAAAAACTCCTAAATTGTCAGAAAGCATGATATTATTAAAGTCATGTAAAAAAGGAAAGGACCAAGTCTTAACATGAGGATAAATAGTGACCCCTTATCAACCAACCAGCTGCTCTATTTCCTCTACAAAGAGTAGATAATTTTAACAACATTCAAGAAAATTCCTACAGTCTTCAATTAGGTTTTGAATCTTGGACGGTCATTATCACATTCGACATATACATTCTTCTAAAACCTAGATCATATACTAGTTTAATTCCTCCTCTATGAGAATATCAGTTCTTCCCAGATTGAAGGACATGTCTTTGACAGTATTCACGTTAAAACTTCAAATTATCACTCGCCTATCAGAACTACCATGGCTAACAGATTCATCAAAATAACTTTAACTGTGTCCAGTTCAGGCCACTTTGTCCCTTAGGCGACATCTTGATAAAACTCTCTTTCTACATCCCACTTTTTCATTGCAAAAAAAATTCCTATTTAACTGTCTTTTTACAAACCCAAAGCAAATTTACAACAACCATTCCAAATTTACTCTTTTTAATGCTGAATTTGCAATTAAAAACAGAGATGTAATCATTTGGGGGAAGGGTAAGATAGTACAATTTTACTCTCGTTGAATAACTTCCTTAAAAATTGTGTAAAATCAAAAAATGACAATAAAAAGGAATGGAGGGAGTAAAATTTATTCACAGAAGATCAGTCCGACGCTATTTACCACCTTAGGAGAGTATTTAGTACACTAAGAAAAAGAAAAACATACTCGCTAGTCGCTAATATATTCTGCTCACACAGAATTTGTCTTATGAGGTATTGATGTCAGCTACCTGATAGAGAAATTCATCTTACATAATTTCTTTCAATAAGCAGTGAACAATTACTAACATTTAAACAATCACAAATCAACATTCATCAATCATCAGTGGTCACCTTGTCACATACACCCACCAATAAACCAGGTGCAAGCGCAGCATCAATCGATCTACAAAGAAACGCTTATCACGTACACCCACCAGCTCCCACGAGCCACTACAGTGGACAGCTCGCGCACAATGACAATAGTGCAAACAAAAATGGAGTAGAGGAAACATGGTTATCTTGGGCCGGGCAGGCCGTGTTGTACATGCTTGGGCCTTGCCGGGAAAAAAAAACCAGCATGGCCAAGCACGATGGGCCCAACTGAAAATATGAAAAAATAAAAATAAAAATAAAAAAGTCTGGCCTGGGCACGACTAACAGTGCCAGTGCCCGTGTGGTGCTTTGCTGTCCAAATTTGTTTTTTTTTTTTTCCTGGCACGGAAGTAACCATGCTTAAGTAGAGACCAGATACCAGGATCCAAGTTAAGACTTACTGATTGAACAGAAGAAAACAAGTAATAAACCGCGACCCACAGCAGCATAAGCAGGTAGGTAGGTATATTTGATCTAACCAATGAATTCCTACACGTTACTGCTACCAGCAACAAGCTCTCGCACAAATTGGGCGTACGAAACCAGCTGCATTCAGCTACTAAGGGTCCAAGGTAAGCGTTGATTTCATCAACACCAAAAACAAGTTACGCAAATAAATCAGGTTGCTATCAGCACCCAAGTACAGCAACAATCGATCTATGAGGTAACAGTGCAACGAGGTCTCGTACACAGCTACAACCACGAGCTCACACGCTGTGATACAGAGCAAATGATTAGCTACATGATTTTTTGCAATCAAATATTCCCATAAATCACATTTTAGACCCAAGTACATGTAAAGACTTGAGCTCAAACTGCAAAACCGAGAACATGGAACAGCAATCTACATCCCAAGCATTCACAATATAATCCCTTGTTCCACCATATGAAAATAGCAATCAATCAATGAACATCCATGGGAACATCTCAGTTCATGCTAGTTCAACTACAAGACACTAACAAAAGAAGCAAAAGTAAAGAGTTCCATAAGCTTATGGTGGTTTTTTCGGGGAGTCCAAAAGGCGATACTGAGATACCTGGGCAAAACGTCAGGAGGCTTACCCCCCGCACAATACAAACGAAAATACCAATAGTGCAAATTAAAAGATTCTGCAAACAACTTTGATTCAATGGTCTGCGAACTAGATGACCAATTCACTAAGTGAATCATCTTCAGAAAATCAACAAAGTTTAGATAGTAAAATCATCTTAAGAAGCTAGGAGGAGGAGGAAACAAAAGCTTGAATCAGTAGCTACAAAGACAATAACTAGCACAACGACAATGCAAATGAAGACAACAAACATAAGTCCAAGATTGAGAGACCATCCAACCATCTTAAGTTCTACAAAGAACACCGAACTGCTCAATAGTTAAAACAGGACCATACCCACGAAAATTGAATGGTCAATGGAGTTCAACAAAGAAAGATTTAACTTTCAACAGACTTCAATACAAGACGGGCACTGAATAGTAACGCGCACAAGCAACACGTGCACCATTGGACGACAATCCCATTGGAAGCATTCCGACAAGCCACAGCATTACTCCTGATGAACAAAACCAATGTCAGAAACTGTGCGCAAAAAGTTCATAGCTGACCAAGAACGCAGAAGAATTGAGAGGAAAACTAACATCTCCATCAGATTTACGAGGAGAAACACTGCGAGAATCAGCAGTCCGGCCAACTGGTGAAACACTCTTCGGAGTTGGAGACCTCTCGTCACGAGCACGTCGATCAGGGAGTTCACCCTTGGGAGATGTTCTGGGCGACAGACTTCCCCGAGGACTACGGCTACCTCTACGAGGAGAAGCACTGCGAGGAAAAGGTAGACATTATTGGGACCTCTTATTGATGAAAAACATGGAATAACGGGTTATATATTACCTTCCATATGAACGGCTTCGGGTACGACTACGGCTTCGGCTTCGGCTTCGGCTCCGCCTCTCGTCATCATATTTTCCTCTACCACCATCTTTGTGGGTGTCAGGGCTTCTGCTGTAGCTCGTACTTCGACGACGGTAATCTCTGTCCCTTCCACGGTACCTGTCCCTGCCCCCGACCCTGTCCCTGTCGTATCTATCTCGGCTCCGGCTGCGACTTTTCCTCCTGTAATCTCTGTCCCTGTGGTCATCCCGATACCTGGAAGCAAATAGTATTATGTATAGCAGATTGCACATAGTACAACAATTATTTAGGAACATATAACATGAAAAACAAACAAAAAGAAGAAAATTGCATGACGTGTCTATCTCTCGAAGGAAATCATAATTTATATGAATATAGATAAAGGGAAAATGAGTATAGATAAAGGGAAAACCTTGGGCGAGGACTTCTTGATCTTACTTTTTCCTTGACTGGCTCCAATATTCTCCCCTTGTGACTGCAAACCAAAACACAGATGAGTAAAGAGTTTTTTTCATGACCAACTTTGTGCTTATACAGGATTTAAACACCCAGATGCCTTAAAGAATGTTGGTAGCTATCTAACACAGCAGAAGAATAGCATAACAAAAGCTAGTAGAAGTTTAAATAAGCATACAATGTAATCCAAATACAAGTCAGTTCCCATCCTTACACATACACGAGATTTCTAAAGCCGAAACAAAACACATATCGAACCTACAATGGATCTCCTAAATCACCTTGGGTCCAACATATCCAAGTACACATCATAGAAGTTCCCTTGAACCAACAAATCAAATTAAAATAGATCTGCTATGGGTATCACATCAAGCTGATAGTCTTCTGGATTTCTTCGCCTATTTGGTGAGAAAACAAGTCTGGATCAAAACAATAGCCAGAAAATCAACATCACCATATAAAATGGTTCCAACCCTAACAGACAGTAGAAGAAACAGTAGCCATTGACACAAATGCCATCCTTCTCCATCTTATGTCAGCTTTTGGGAAAGTTGATGAGATTACTAGTAACAGTATCCAGAAGTCAAAGCACTGGAGAAAGAGAAGCGCGATTGGGACACAGGGAAGGCGCACTTCAACCGGCAACCTATGCTCGACAAACAAACATAACCTAGCAGTCTCCCAATTCAGGTAACACTCACCTAATACATCAAACTGTAAACAAGTCCATCCAACTTGATGAAATCAAATTGGGACAAGTTATTTGCAATTTGAGCATATTGAAAACATAAATTGTGAATAGCATAAGATACAACAAAACACTAGAATAGGCATTTCAAGAGAGAAAATTGTTAACATAACACAAAGTTAGAACCAGGTTAAATAATCATCAGTAGCATCAAGTGTAATGAAATAATCATTTTTGCATTCTAAAGTCCCTGTGAATATATAATTTGAATGCATGTGACAGTAGAAATCTCAACTTGGCATAATCACTCTTCCGAGAAAGAAATTTCCGAAGGGATAAAAGGTCTGGCCAGATATGGGCTCTCTAATCACTGTTTCCAGCACAGTTTTACAAACCCAAAAAGGGAAACTCCTTTTCCATTGGAAAGTTTGCCATTTTTCGTAAAGTGGTGAAAATATTTTCCTACCAATGAAAAAATGACTTAACTAGGGATTAGAGAAAAACACAGCATTAAAATAACCACTAAATTGTAACCTGTTATACCATGAAACAAGACTCCCAAAACATTCTCCAAATGTAACCGGCCTACTTCCTCCCCAACCTACTACACCAGGGAGCCTGGTAAGCTTTGACACGGGTAAACAAGAACAACCTTGGATATTGCATATTGCTTTTACGAAGGTCTTCTGGGATAAGGATCAAATCAAATAGTAATTCATGGTTTTCAATGACAATCTAATAACTAAAAACAATGACTTGACGCTAATATCATGGCTTTTCAGGGATTTACAAGGCCAACGAAATGAATGTAGATAGACAACATCCTTTAAGCATATAAGAAACGAATCAGCCACTTACATTCGCTCAGCATTGGGACCATATTTTGCAAACTGGACCATTATCTCTCTACCATCAACAACTTTTCCTACGGATAGAAACCGAGAGGTAAAATCACCAGTTAGGAAATAGTTCAACATGAGGAACCAGAAAGTTTAGGCAAACTTTTTTCACAGAAAAGAAATTGGGAAAACAAAATACCATCAAGCTTATCAACAGCCTTCGCGGCCTCATCTTGATACTTGTAACGAACAAATGCAAAACCACGCGATTCACCAGTCCTAAATCAATCTCATATGCATGTTAAATCAACAACAGAAGCCGAAAACTCACTCTGGTCACAATGAATTTCAAACACAAGTAATAAACCCTAAAAAATAACAATAATAATAACCTGCGGTCACGGGGAATGAAGACATCAACCACTTTTCCATATCTATCGAACAAAGGATGCAAGTCATCAGCAGTTGTCCCTACAAACAGTTACAATTGAAGAATATCAGCAACGAAAACCATGAAAGAGAGAGAGAGAGGAGAGAGGAGAGAGGAGAGAGAAGTTACGGAAGGT
>ONZE01001712.1:0-13517 GCA_900322265.1 Macarthuria australis
GTTGTAGAGCCCCTTTCGAGCTTGGACATTAATTCACAGTCCACACCGAAATCCGTTTCCGAGCAACATTGCTCCTCGGACGTGGATCATGAGCCGGGTATATCGGGTGTTGAAGATGGGAACACGACATATGGTTGTAAAGTGTTTGCTGATGATGGTGACGGAAATTGTGGTGCAATCATTGACGAACCTGAATTTCAGTGTGGCAGTGCTAATCTTGCTGAGGAATTAGTCGGTAATTCTTCAGGTGAGAGATCGCGAGACATTAATTCGAGCTTGGACATTAATTCACAGTCCATATCAAAATCCGTTTCCGAGCAACATTGCTCCTCAGACGTGGATCATGAGCCGGGTATATCGGGTGTTGAAGATGGGAACACAACATATGGTTGTAAAGTGCTTGCTGATGATGGTGACGGAAATTGTGAAGCAATCATTGACAAAGCTGAATTTCAGTGTGGCAATGCTAATCTTGCTGAGGAATTAGTCGGTAATTCTTTAGGTGAGAGATCGCGAGAGTGGGTCATAGAGCCCCTTTTAAACTTGGAAGTTAGTTCACAGGCACCTAAAGTTGGAGATGAATCCGTGAACTGCTTGGATTTGGATCATGGATTAGGTACATTGGAGACCAAAGTTGGAAATACAAGGTATGGTTGCCCAGGGACTTCTGATGGTGAGCTAGATTGTCAAGCAACCGCTGAGAGAGTTGATCTAGATTGTGGGCAAGCTGATGATAACCCTGGATTAGGGGATGTGTCCGGTATTGAGCATGGGTTAAGCAGAATATGCTTTGATCGATCACAATGCACACCACCAGGTGAGGGTCGAGTTTCCTCAGAACTAAATCAAGTTTCCGGTGTTCCTAGTAGTTCTATAGCAAAAGATGAGCCAGACTATACCATTGGCAATGACAAGTCCTCAATAGTAAGTCTTGTGAAGGTTGTATCAGATAATACATATACTGGGGTTGTGAATGATAAGTCTTCTAAGAGCTTGGTGACAACAGATGAATTAAGACTGAATGGTGTTGTTTTCAATGTTGTTGAAAGTACCAACCATGCAGATTACAAAGGAAAATGCAATGCTAGGACAGATGATGACATGCGTGAGTTGAAATTCCCTGATGCTGCTTCCTTGTCTTTGAGGAGGAGTTCACGGAGTCGAAAATCTGTCCAAAAAACACAAAGAGCAAATAATGCAACAAAATGCGGAAAGAACGCCTTTCATCTGTCACTCGGTGGAACCATTGACTTGCTGTCGAAAGCTGCAACGAAGAAACGAAGTTGCTTAAGCAGATCGGTTTGTTCATCTGGTTGGGGATTGTCAGGAAATCTATCAAAATACTTCAAATCGAGCAATGAGGTTATAATTAGCAAAGTGTTGGATCAAGGATCAAGGAAAAGCAAGTCTGCCCAAAGGAGTAGGAAGAAAAACACACATAAGGTGGTTGAAAGCTTACAATTGTCAGCGGAAAGACAAGATGCTCTCCCTCGTCCAATTCGTTTGAAGGTCACATTTGGGAAAAAAGAGGAACAAAATAAGGTGGAGGGTATGCCACCTCTCATAGTTGATTCTCTAGCTGGTGTTCGGTCTCGCGATGATGATAAACGCCCAAATCAATGTAAAGAGATGCCTACACTTTTGCAGTGTAATAATTCTATAGCAAATTCCCAGTTGGAAGGAAGAGATTTAGAGATATGTTCTATGTCAGGCAAGTCTAGTTACAATGATTCCTTTCAATTAGAGTCTGAGAAGCCGGGTATCTCTTATGCTGATAAGTTCTTGGATCCAGGAACTTCACCTGACTCAGAGGTTATTGACCAGGTTCCTGAGTCCACTACCGGGCCGATGGCTTTAAAAGTCGTGCACAAAGCTGTAAACATTACACCCAAGGGTAGTAATGGTCCTGGGAACGTGAATTGTCCAGTTTCCTCAGAAAAGAGCAAGAAGAAAACAAAAAAGGACAAACTCTGTCAAGCAGGCAATCCTAGTAAAGTTAAGGTGTCAAAGAAGGGTGGTCAAGGGGAGAAAATAACTAATGATGTTTTCTCTATTGATGCTAACATAAATGCTTCTAGCGAAAATCCTTCAAGCAATACCTCTGGCAGTGAGCTGATTTCAATGGAGTTGTCAGTTGCCAACAAGGCGAAAAGATTGGACAACGGTGCTGATTCAGGGAATTATTGTCAGTTGCTTTCTACCAATGTAACTAAGGCAAAGAGGAATTCCAAAGGTTCAAAAGCCAATGGAAAATCCAGCAATGAGTCTAAGATCAGTGATGAAACAAGGAACCAGAAAAATAAGTTGGAAAATAAGTGCAAAATAAGCGAGAATGACACGTTGGATGAGGCACAGAAAACAGGGGGACTATCAGAAAAAGGTATGCAAGATTTCTGATTGCTTTATGCTATACTCTGTTCTTTTTATCAGTTGTCTGTGGATATTCTTGTTTTCCTAAGATTTGCTCTCTGCTTCTTCCTGCTGTTGGCTTTCTTCAACGTTTCGTTTGGTTTGAGGCAACAAATAGTGAAAATGGTAATGAAAATTGTGTGTAATTTGATCATAAAGCTCATCACATGGTAATGAAATAGGTGTTTGTTTCCTACTTCTATTTTCATTACCACTCATACCCCTCTTTCAAATGGTAATGATTCGTTACCAAATCCTACTTGTGTTGACATGATTCTCTTCACAAGGGTTTTCAACTTGAGTATAAATTTTTATTATCATTCTCTCAATTTGAGTACAAACTTCCATCACCGTTCCTCTATTTTATTATATTATGTTGCAGGAAAGCATGGTGCAATTAATGTGGGTGAAACTGCTACTGGCAATGAGCTATCACCTGAGAATGTATCTTGCCAGGTTGTTCTCCCCATTGGAGTCAGGGAGCAGACTTTGCTGCCGCTTACTGCATGGGTTTGTTGCGATGTTTGCAGTAAATGGCGTTGTATACCTGCTGAACTTGCTGATGTCATTGGAGAAACAAATTGCAGATGGTAAAATTGAAATCTTCCATACCTGCAACTCTTATGTAGCATTTTTGAGATTATAAGTTTAGTCTGGCCACAGGCATTTAGGCATTTGATTGAGTAGAATGGTCAGTTCACTTACTTCCAATCAGGGCAGTGGTGTTAGTATGTGTTACAAACACTCGTAAGTATTTTATTGTTTTGCTCTACAAAAAAAAAAAGAACAAAAACCGCCGCCACTTAGTGAGGATCCCGCTTGGGACTTTGGGAGGTGGGATGTACACAACCTTTACCTTGTCCAATAAGAGAAAGGTTGTTTCCGAATGACGCTCGAAGGAAAGAACAAAGATGTAGTGATATGAAAAGAAAAGTTAGAAAAATAACAATAGTAATAATGTGGAAGCATGGAGTAGTAGTTACTAGAATGGGAATATGGAGTAGTGCTTAGACGAGAAGTCTGAGTTGTTTGGGAGGGGACTTGAGTTGAGGGTACAGTTTGGCTGTTGGGGACATGGATCCATGAGTGTGTGAGATTGATGGTTTCTCCTTATGTAATCCCTCTCTTAACTCTCTCTATCTGTTTAGGTTATTCCAGGCATTTAGTGTTAAAAAAGTTGTAAATTTGTTTCTTATTCATCAGTTGAAATGGGTAAATAGAAACAATATAGTCATACTCTATAGGTTGTTGGTAACGTTTCTGTACTTAGTTAGACATACACATTGGAAGTTAACAGACCTTTTTAGGTGTTTTCTATGATACCATCTTTAGATTGATTTTTAAACAAGTGTTTATAGTGGTTTTGATGATACAGAGTTGTAAGAATCTATGTAACTTTGTTGTAGAATTGTACCCTACCATAAGAACTTAGCTAGAGAAGCTTTCAGGGACTCCTTGGAAATATCATTAGAAAGGATATGAAACACTTATATTTATCATTTGATGATTACTGTAAATTTCCCCTGTTTCCTCTCCGTTTCCCTTCTGGATGAATCCTTTTCTAAATTTCTTTCGTTGTACTCAATGCTAGCTTGTTTGCTTCTCAAACGCTAATACAATTGCATCTGTGGCATCATATCGGATATTGTTGTGTGCCTTTCCTTGGCATTTCTTATCTGGCTAGCATTTAGTAAATGGAGGACAAATAAACTCATTTTTATTTGTTCTGACTTCAGGTGAGTGGATTTTGACTATTTTTTTGCAGAATTATGTATGCAGTTTTTCCTATTGAAGTTTTCACTGTTTTATTTTGCCTTTTCGGCGTATCTTTTTCTTATTAAGATGTACTTTGAAGGACTTGCACGGACAACCAGGATGAAGCTTTTGCTGATTGTTCAATCCCTCAAGAGAAGTCCAATGCTGAGATTAATGCTGAGTTGCATATATCAGATGAGGAAGATGGTCGTTATGGCCACTTAGGTTCTAAGGGTAGTGGCGCTAAGCACGCATTAGGTTTGTATCACGGCTTTGCTAGAGAAACATGAATGTAATAGGTCATTTACTTTTTTTGAGTTCTAACACTTGTGCCTTTTCAATTTTGCCCCTTCACAGCTCCACAACCCTCAACATGGATGCTGATAAAGTCTAACTTGTTTCTGCACCGCAGTCGTAAAACCCAGACTATGGACGAGGTTTTGGAACTCTCCTGAATATATATCATCATACGAATTTCTGATGTCATTTATTTGATAGTTTTTCATGTTGGTAATTGTTACTGTATGTAAACCTGCATGCTTTTTGCCTCTCTCAAACATGAAAACTGTTTGATATGTACCTTTTTTAGCTGAATAAAATAACTTGGACACTGCTTTTCTTTGTTCCACATTGGTTTTCCCAATTTGTATGTAAAGTTAAATTTAAACTCAATTTTGGAATGAGATCCTGCCAACCTTCTGATGAAGGCCGCCATTTTAATATTTTTTTTTTTCACTCTTTTCTTTTCTGGTTTCTATTAATAACTTCTCCTTGAGTTCTTGAGAATTTATTCTATTGCTTTCCACAGATAATGGTTTGTCACTGCAAGCCTCCTGCAGATGGTAGTTTGGGTTGTGGGAATCAATGTTTGAATCGGATGCTGAATATTGAATGTGTAAAAGGAACCTGCCCGTGTGGGGATCTTTGTTCAAATCAACAGGTGGCATGCTAATTTCTCTGGGAGTCTTACTCTCTTTTCACTAGTGTTTGCTTTTTATTCCCCATCTTCAGTGGGCATTTATAGTTTTTTGGTTTTCTTGCAGTTCCAAAAACGACATTATGCCCAACTGAGTTGGTTCCGTTGTGGAAAAAAGGGTTATGGGTTGCAAGTATTAGAAGATATCTCCAAAGGGCAGTTTCTCATTGAATATGTCGGAGAGGTAACCTTGTCATTTATTTACATGTATGATTGAAGAGTACATGAACAAAGTGCAACTACAGAAACAAAATGATTTTCTTGACTATTCTAAACTTTTGATTAGGGTTTGTTGACTGGAATATGTAATAATTTTTCTGCTTACTCTCAAATAGAAGGCCATGTCTTTTCAGCTGTATTTATTGCTCATTTGTGCTTTTATCATTAGACTATTTGATCTGGTGTTTATATTGAAATGCTCATTCTCATTGTTTTTTTGTATGCGTTTTCTCAGGTGCTGGATTTGCAAAGTTATGAGGCTCGGCAAAAAGATTATGCTTCAAATGGCCATAAGCATTTCTACTTTATGACATTGAATGGGAATGAGGTTCTAACTGCTTCTCCTAGTGTATTTCTTTCTTTTTCTCATAACTTCCGCGTGCTTGTTCATGCGTGCACACAACTGCAGATGTAGTTGCATGTATGTACTTTAGCAACCTATGTCATTTTCTCTCTCTGATGTCTATGGATATCTCTTTAGTGGGTAATGGAAATTTCCTTAGAAGATAACTCCTTGTGGAGCTGAATGATCCAAAGAATATCTTCTTCTGTGTAGTGGAGGAAATTGATCATGTCTATCAACCCTTTTCCTTTCTTTTTTAGAGGGGAGGGAGAGAGGGGGGGTGTATTTCATATAATTTGAATGCTTTGAGAGGTTAAATTGAGGGTGGATTCCTTATATTGGTGAAACATATAAAAAGATCCTCGTATTAATGCACGGAGACTGGAAGAATGTTACAGTTGTTGAATTTTTGCTTTTTTTTTTTTTCTGCTTATCTCATATCCATTCTAAGGATTTCTTATTCTTGATTTTGTATATTCTCTTTTTTCACCTAACAATCATCCGGTTGTTGGTTGTTTTTTTTTCTTCTTTTTTTTGGGTTTTGGGAGAAAAGAGAGGGGGGGGGGGGGTGTGTGGTGTTGTTATCTCATTGAGACGTGGAGGCTAATGGCAATGTTGTTACTCATTAGTCATTGATTATCTCATTGCAGTTGTCCAGTATGGTCTCTCCATGTTCTTCTTGTTCTTTACGCTTACTCCTTTTTTTCTTTTTCTTTTTGGTTCTTACGGAAGTTTAAGGGGAGTGGAAGGGGTGAAGAGGTCAGTGCAGTATTTTCATCCATTTATCCAGAATTGTCCCTCTAATTTTCTTTTCTTTTTGTTTTTCTTTTTGTTTCTAAACAAGTTTAAGGGCACTCATGTTTCTCTGCTGATGATGGAGCACCATTGCTTCAGTGCTGTCTTCTTCCCCATTTCTGTTGATTTTAGTTTTGTTATGAAGATAATCTCTTTGCATTATATCCTTCCAATTCAAACTAGTACTGGATTGGTTTGAAACCATGATGCAAACCATTCTTTGCTAATTATTCGAAAATTGCCAGAATACCTTAAACATTCCGCGGATGTTAGCTTCTTAATTTGTGTGTCATTTACTGCCATATGTTTGGTACTTCACTTATTATTTGGATTTCAGGTTATTGATGCATGCGCCAAAGGAAACTTAGGACGCTTTGTTAACCATAGCTGTGACCCTAATTGTCGTACAGAAAAGGTGAGTTTAAGTTATTATATTTCTGTTAAACTCCCAAAAAAAAAAAAAAAGAAAGAAAGAAAGACAAACCCCTTTTTCTTGCATATTTTTATAGTTGAGTGGCTATCATGCTAGATCAGCAACTACATCTTCTCTAGTCTTGGTGAATAAAAAATCTTCATTGTGAAGTATAGTATGTCCCTAGTGCCATAAAAGTGTTTTGAGTTGTACTAATTATATAATAAACTGCAATGACTCAAACTAACCAGCTGTTTAACAGGTTGTGGGGCCGGGTTGGACTTTCTTTTCAAGTATGGTAGTGATTATGGCATTCTCTTTGTTTTGTTTTGATTGTTTGTTTTGTTTCTCTGAAATTGTTCCGCTAATGGATATAGGATTTGCCTTGTGTGTTTCTGCTCTACCCTTTGCTGTTATGGAGGTTGTAGCCTGGAGTGTTGTTGTTGCTTTGAAATTGTGTTTGTTATTTCAAGATAATCATGCTGGGTTTTTTTTTGTCTGCATTAATTTTTCATCTCCAAAGCTAGCATATTCAGATAAGTGTGTTGTTCATTAGAATTAAAGTTAATTCTCATTTTGTGGGTCTTTCTCGCTTCTATTCTGTGAGTTCTAGAAAAAGCGCCATTAGACTGGAATCATGGGCTCATGTCAAGTTTGACTGTGCAAGTTCCTGCTGTGTAGCAAATTGGGTTTCAAACCCATATAAACCATCTTATTTTTATGCTTATTCTGAAGTTTTCATGCACTTCCATACTCACATGTGCCTTTTCCTGCTTATGAAGGATAATTGAACTCTTCGCTTCTGTCAACAGTAAGAAATTCTCATTTATTTTAGGCTGTCCGATTCCAACTTCCGACATTGTGGGTAGATGATCCACGTCATTGCTTGTGGTCATAGACCTAAATATAAATTTTGCTGATGTGGACTATGATGCAATATGGCCTTGTTTATTTTGATTGATATATATGTTCTGTTGCTTCTTTGACATTTCTGACGAAATCGCACTTCATCTTTATCTGGATGGTTTGGCACTTCATGGAATGACCAAATTTCTTAGGAAGAACTTATTTGGGGAATCCGAAAGATTGTCTCAACCTATGAAAAGTTAACTGTGCTACGATATAGCAATCCAACAAGGTTAAGGATCATGCAAGGTTTCATAGTCTATTGCGTATTACGGCTTGAAGTTAGATTTTTCCAATCAAGAGGTAATAAAGAAGGCAACTTCTGTGGCTTGGTATACCAGAAAGAAGAATGAGGAGAAAACAGAGGGTGAGAGTTGGAAAGATTGATTATATTATTGAGGTTAGGTGGGACTGAAGCATGAAGGTGAGGTTCCATGTCGATCTTCTTCAAATTTCTGTGGCTGAAAAGGCGTCCTTGGGTGATCTCGTAGCCTAATAAGAGAATTTGTTCTAAGATCCCCAATTCTTTTCAGTCTCCTCCTCCTTAAATTTACTGCTCAACTTTACGTGAAATAATCTATCATAACTGATAAGAGTTGGTTAGACAATTTATTAATCTTGTGTGTTTTGGGTACTTATGTTGTAAAAATCTTGCTTCATAAAAACTATCATGGAAAATGCATTATTTTGATTTGGATCCAAGAGCTAGATTCCTTTGTCACCACTCTGAAAAAAGTAATTTTATATATTATGCTGTTGGAATCAGAAAGAGTTTGTCCATGATTGCTTGTTTTGTGTCTTTTTCTCATGACTCATGAGGTATGTGTAATTCTGTGAAATCTTTGCATTACATATGTCATTGAGATTTTGAAATGTAGTTTTTGTAGCTGGTGGTGCGGCATTTTAATTAGCCCTTTTGGGAGTGTTTCAGTTACTCATTTTCTATTCCCACTCGATTCCGTTATGTCATGCTTGAGTTGTGCCTTTTTGTCTGTGCTTGAAGTGCAATGGTAGCATTATTTCTCCTTACCTAAGAAAAAAAAGTAAATGGTACCATTATTTCATTTCTCCTTATGTAAGCTACACTTTTTCTTTGAAACAGTGGGTAGTGAACGGAGAAATTTGTGTTGGCCTGTTTGCCTTGAGGAAGATCAGGAAGGTATGTTTTTTCTTTGCATTTGTTATATAAACTGTTATTGCTCCAGTTGACTGAGAGTAGTTTTCTAGAAATTGAGATTGTTCAGGATGATCTGTGATCTTCTGGTTGCATGAATACTTCTAATTCACCACATCATTGTTTGCATTACCCCTTTGTTGGATACCGTGGAGTGAAATGGAGAGAAGGATGGGATGTATTCCGTTTGTTATTCAGATAATCCGGTAGGATGGAGGGGTACGGGAAATGAAAGTATCTCAAATTCCGCAGAACTCTTATTTAAGTTCTTTCAACAAGGACAAGTTTGGAGGTATCTGAGCTTTCGTCCGCCTCCCATATCCTTCTCGTCTATGTCTCCCTCTGTTCTTTTTTTTTTTTTTGTTACGATCGAGTATATCAAAAAAGTGTCTATGTGTAGTACCAAAGCAACAAAAAATGGAGGAGAGTTGGCTTTTTATTTATTTGTTAAGTATTTTGAGCTTCAGTTAATTTCTGGAACTGAGTTGTTAGATTTGTTTTGGATGAAGGACGGATTTATTGATGGTATGAAAATAATTATTATAAAGGTTTTGTGTGTCAAAGGCTGTGATAAATCATCTCTGTTCTAGGTTTCTGATAATATACACAAAATCAAAGATAGGTGTCACATTTTCAATCTGCATTTTAAGCTTGTTGTGGAGTCTAAATGGCTGGGAGCCAATGCCCTCGGTAAGTCAAAATGATTTTAAACATTTAGGGAGGGCAAATAAGAAGACCGTTGAGTTTACCATCTCTTTGTGATGCCAACTGATTGAACTTTGGCGATTGAGCTCATCAGTTGCTACAACTTGAAAGCTGGTATCCTAATCATGTTTTCTATGATAGGTGACGACCTCAAATGTGATCTCTTATGCTATTATTTACCTGCTCGTTGATTTTGGGACACCCTAAAGCCTATCATGGTTTTTTCAGTATTCATTTGAAAACCTGGAATGTGTTTTTCTTATCTGCACAAATGTCCTCTTTGTACTAAACAACAGTTTCAGCATTGTGGTTGAATTCCTGGGAATTTAATCCTCCCCCCCCCCCCCCCCCTCCCTCTTTTGAAAAGCAGCTAAGGGAGTAAAGTGGAAAGGCAGAGAGAATAAGAAATAAAATTTTGTCAAGTTGGGAGACATGCCTGCTACACTATCAACTCTAGAAAAACTTCACTTAGAATTATAGTCCCAAATCTCAATGGCACTTAAGCATTTGATTTTCTGAGACTTTTATGTAAGATTAAAGAGTACAATATTTCCATAGAAGGAAACTAATCAATTATTATTGTACCTCCAACTATTTGGAGTGAGACAATATTCTCAGGAGGGATACGATTGTAAACTCTTGAAATTCTTGATCTGCTGTTCTGAATTTTTCTTCATATGCTCGCAATTTTTTCATGGTAGGGTGAAGAGTTGACATTTGACTACAACTATGTACGGGTATTTGGTGCTGCTGCTAAGAAATGTCACTGTGGCGCACTTAAATGTCGGGGCTATATAGGAGGTGATCCGAATAATGCAGAAGTAATTGTTCAAGGAGACTCCGATGAGGAATTTCCAGAACCTATTGTGGTCAATGAAAATGGTGAAATCGACCATAGCTTAGAGGATAAGATGGCTAGATCGAGTTCTCAGGTTATTGAACGAGTGCCAGATGGAGATAACTTGCATGACGAGAGTTCAGAGGTCATACTGGAGGATGACGAGATGTTGAATAAAATGGGAAAATCTCCAACTGATGTTGGTGAGCAATCTCTTACTGTGAGAGAAAATGAGGCAATTGATGAAGTTCGGAATTCTTCAGATAGCCTAGTAGCCTTACAAATAGAGGATGAGAGGGATGTACATGTTATTAGTGGATCCGATTTGCCTCCACAATCAGATGTATTGCCTGTGAAAAGAACAGCTGATAAATCTTTTTCTGGCTCGACTGATTCTAGTATTAGGATGTCTGAAATTGACAATATTGAGTGTGAACGACCTATTTCAAAACCACATCCTCGAATGAAAATTTCTCGTCCACCAAAATCTGTTAAAAACCGAAAATCTAATAGTAGTGCAGCCACTCCTGAGAAGGCTCTTATGGTGGCCCAGAAATCCCAGGTAGTATCCTACAAGCCCAAGAAACTCCTAGAGGGTTCTGCCAATGGACATCTTGAAGCAGGTAAGTGATCTGCGTTCTGTTTATGGGATTAAGCTATATGGATGAGTATTTTTGGTAATAATAATGTTCATCTATTGATGCAGTTGAGGAGAAACTTAATCAGTTGCTTGATGCTGAAGGTGGTATTTGCAAAAAGAAGGTATGATAAACCTGCTTTTCTGGTCAGGTTATTGTTTGGGTGGTGAAAATAAATTCCAGAGTCAATTGGTTTTTTCCTGGCTATTTCCAGCATCATTTGTTTACTTTTGCCATCTTTTTTATGATTATATTAATTGCTCCCTCCGTCCCATATTAATTGTCATAATTTTGGAAGTCAATTTTAAGAAAATATGGCAAATTAACTATTCTGCTCTTGTCTATTTAATGATTGATTGATGGAGAGAGAATTTAATAATTGATTGATTTTAAGATGGAAGTATCAAGTATGGTATATTAGGATAAAAAGGTTGTTGTTTTTAAAAGGTTTAGATGTAGGAAAAAAGTTAATTTGTTTTTAAATAATAAGGGCAATCTTGGTATATTATGGTAAAAAATAGTTTGGATGTAGAAATTAACAATTAAAATGGCACGACGAAAATAGTTAGCTGTGACATTTAATATGAGACGGAGGGAGTATATTATCTTTTGTTTCTATTAGTAAAATTATTACGACCACTGTTATTATACTTCCATGCATTAGATTTCCCTTGTTAGTTTTAGATTTCCCTTGGTTCATGACTCTTTTACGTTCATGATACAGGATGCCTCTAAGGGTTACTTGAAACTTCTACTTCTCACTGCAGCCTCTGGTGATAGTGGCAATGGTGGGGCAATTCAGAGGTTAGTTTTCATGAACTGTTCAATGCATTTTCTTTTTTAATTTTCAGACTGTCATGGTCTCACTTTCCGTCTGGACATGCTTGGAAATTGTTGGCCACTTTGGAATCATAGGTGTTTGACCTTTCTTATTGAGAACTCAAGTTTCATGCTAGGCGCTCGCATTTCTTTTTTAGCCTCCCCTTTTGCTGAAATGTTCTGATTGGAGACAAATATTGTGACTCAGACACTCTACCTTAAGGTAGGTCAGTTGGTAAGAGCACATGTACTCCCACCGTTAAGTCTTGGGTTCAAGTCCTACCCACATATTCTTAGGTGGTTTGAAGAATATGTGGGTATGTGTAGGCGGTATTGTGCGTCTATTGGAAACAATTCCTTTACTTGCTTCCAATGGGGTACGACTGCGTACATCTTGACCTCCCCATACCCAACTCTAAGAGGGATTATATAGATCGTTACCTTTACCTCTACCTTTTCCTTTAGACTATATTTTCATAATGGTAATTTAAAAGCAGTACATAAATGTTAGAGTTGGACTTGGGCATGCTTCTACTCTCAGTCTCATGCTAGTAATCCGCATTTTTCCTTTTCCCCTCCTATGCAGCAATAGAGATCTTTCAATGATACTCGATGCAATCTTGAAAACGAAATCCCGTGGGGTTCTTCATGATATAATCAACAAAAATGGTATTTTGTTCACATATTTGTGACACTTGGCATACTTTTATTGCTTGCCATTTTGCATAAATTTCTGTTTTCTACTTTATGTTTCCAGGTCTCCAGATGTTACATAATATGATGAAGCTGTACAGGAGAGACTTCAAAAAGATCCCAATTTTGCGGAAGCTTCTCAAGGTATGCATAAACCTTTGATGTCTTAGTAAGAACTTTGCGGATTCCTTGAAAATTATCACCATTATCTTCAATTAAGCCATGTATCAACAAAGAAACTGTGTTTCCTAAGAAGCTCTAGTTCCTTTCCTTCTCAATGCCAAAATATCTCCTTTGAAAAAGATGCATAGTAAATCCCATATCGACCAAAACTTTTCCTTTCTACACCAAACAACATTCTTTACAAAATTTTAGCAATATCGCGGTGAAGGAATAAATGACTGTTTGTTTCATTACATTGTTTGCACATAGCATACTTGATGATACTTCCTTATTGAGCCTATAGTTGATATTGGTCTTGTTCAAAGCAGTCATCCACAAAAGAAGAGCTTCACCTTATGGAGGACTTGACATTCCAAATGAAATTTAGAACTGGTTCTATCTGGAGATTATGGTAGTCATTCATTGATCTTTTAAATAAGGGTTAGGACTGACCTTGGCGTAAGTGACGGAAGGGGGAATTCACATGGGGGTGAAGCCACCAAGGTTTGAACCATTATGGTTCTATGGCAAGTACACCTATTACCATGAGAATAAGGTCTTGGTTCGTCATATTGATTGTTTAGCAAACAATTTCTCGTGTAAGTGTTATAGATTTCGAGAAGGCCATCATTCTGTTTCTTGGGTATGAATTGTTGAATGTAGGTTGGTGTTT
>ONZE01002042.1:1006-12379 GCA_900322265.1 Macarthuria australis
CCACCTAAGAATTATGTTTGTGATAGGGCTTGAACCCAAGACCTACCTGTTGGAATACTCATGCTCCTACCAATTGAGCTACTTTAGAGGGGATTCTAGAGAGCATTCAAAACTATGGTTAAATGCTTGTAATTGAGTACATAGTTAAAAGAAAAACGCATATTTTCAGCCACCACTTCTTGCGCTCATACTTTCTTAATGAGTCATGCTCTTGCTCTTTTTAGGTTCATAATGATGATGAAGTCCGCGCATTGTTCAAACAAGTCCAGGGTGAAGTTCCTGGCTCACCCATATTTATAATGAAGGTGGCTTCACAGGTGAGACATTCTATGACATTAATGTTTAATTGAATTAAACTTGCACTACGTTTGAGTTAATAGCTTTGTTTTAAAAATAGATATTGTTTATGGTTTCAGAGTCGACACTTAGAAGTGCAGTTACTTTGTGACCAACATGGTAATGTTGCAGCATTGCATAGCCGTGATTGCAGTGTACAGAGGCGGCACCAAAAGGTGGGTCCTACTAGATGATTGATAAACTAGCACCACTTGTTTACTGAAAGCAATGTGTTTTCACCTGTGCATTATAATCAAGCGTAATTCTTAAACATTTTTTCCTCATCTTATTCAATTGAGCAGATTATTGAGGAGGGTCCAATAACTATAGCCCCACAAGAGACAGTCAAGAAACTAGAGCAGGCAGCTAGAAGGTTGGCCAAGTGTGTAAATTACGTTGGAGCCGCCACTGTTGAATATTTGTTCAGTATGGAGACTGGCGAGTTCTATTTTCTAGAACTCAATCCTCGTCTACAGGTACCCCTTGGGCATCTTTTCAATTGCTGCTATGTAGTTTGCAGTATTACTTATTCATCTCATATTAGCTAGTGGATTCTGGAACCAAGGACAACTAGTTAGTTATCTAATTGAAAAATTATCTCCTAGCCTTTTGGAGAAGAAATCCTCTTCAATGCTGTTAAATACCTATGATTTTTATGTTTCTTAATGATACTCTATATGCATCTGTGACATGATGGTTTCAGTTTTGGTCCAATGGGAGTCATATTTCGAAATGGTTTCAGTGATGACTGTGCTATGGTTGTTCAAACTGCTTCATACAATGAATAGGTGAAAGGAATTAATTATGTGTTCTTACCACTGCTTTCTAAAATGATTTTGGAAATTACCTTTTTCCAATTAGATTCATTCCCTAGTAACTACTCTTTTATTTCCCTTTGCGTCAGTATTACAATAACTTCCTTGCTAAACATAGATACCCATCCTTCTGTAAGTTTAGGTTTCAATAAAAGCATGGGAATTTCCCGTGCTCAGTTTGGTAAGCATTGAATGTAGGTAGTTAGGTACAGTTTAGACTGTTAGTAATAGTTGATGTTGTGCTTCCATGTACCTTTGATTTCTCTGAGTTCAGTTAAAGTTAAAATTTCGAGGGTTATCGCTTGCACATTTGTTCCTTGATGAATCAAGAAAGAAAATGCATTGATGACATCTTTGAGATAGTGCAAACATCGGAAAACCACAATACAAACCTCTAAGAATTTATGGGAACTAGCAGGGTCGAGTATTTCAACCCTTCGCCTTTGCAACTAGTATTGTTATCAATCTCCACCCGTGTAGTTTATTTTTATGGCACGCTTCTCAAAATGCTTTTAGGCTTATACTTTCAGATATTTTAACATATATGCTAGATCTTGTCTAGCATTCCTCTTGCAATTACGCTTGGATTGGTTTGAGGTAATAAATGGTGGGAATGACAACGAAAATCATATTGAGTTTTATCACAAAGAGCGTCACATGGTAATAAAATAGGTGTTTAAGGTAATGAAAATACTTGTTTCATTCTTTTTCATTACAACTCACACCCCCCTCTCAAATGACCACATCCTAGCGTTAACATGATTCCCCCCAAAAGGTATCTCAACTCTAGGACAAACTTTTATCTCAACTCTAGTACAAACTTTATCATTATTCTCCCAATGTAAGTACAAATTTCCATTACTATTCCTCTAATTTATTACCTTATACCTAACTAGCCGTTATAGTAAGTTGCACTTGCATCTTCATGACTGCAATCTCTCCTGAAAGATATTAACCTTTCACTTTCTAACAGTATGGATATAATGTCTCACTTTCCCAATAATATCTATCACTCTTTTTTGCTAGATTTGCTTGGATTTTTTATAGTTAGAACGAAGTTCTTGAGCTGAAATGTAGTAATGATGTTTTCCTCTATTGCAATGTACTAAATGTAGGTGGAGCATCCTGTTACCGAATGGATTGCTGAAATAAATCTTCCAGCAGCCCAAGTTGCAGTTGGAATGGGTATTCCTCTTTGGCAAATTCCTGGTAGGTGACCTTCTCCCTTTCTGGTTTAATTTGATTTAATCTTTCATCTCCTCTGTGTTTTGACTTGTTTCGTGCAATTGTTATTTAAAAAAATTAGAAATTAGGCGATTTTATGGGAAGGAACATGGTGGGGGCTATGATGCTTGGAGGAAAACATCGGTTGCTGCAACTCCTTTTGATTTTGATGAGGCAGAGTCTGTGAGACCGAAAGGTCATTGTGTTGCCGTACGTGTGACAAGTGAGGACCCAGATGATGGATTTAAACCTACAAGTGGGAAAGTACAGGTTAGACCGACCGCCTAGGTTTTTGATTGTACAATCATAATTTATTCGATTCCTCTTGTCTGTTTTAGAAGTTATCTAGGTATTTACTCTATGGGTACCTCGTATAGGAGCTGAGTTTCAAAAGCAAGCCAAATGTATGGGCCTACTTTTCTGTGAAGGTAATAATAATTTCTTCTCAAATCTCCATGTCACTTGTAATTGTATTTATTGTGAATCTGATAGTGATCAATCATTATAATTGCAGTCCGGGGGAGGCATTCATGAGTTCTCCGATTCTCAATTTGGTATGTAATTTGTGCAACCTAAGAAACTACTTTTCAGTTATCACCCCAAATACAATACTGATTCTAAAGGTGTGTGCTGGTGAAAATGTGATGGCGACTTGACTTTTATTTTACTGTCATCAATAGTGATTAGGCGAAATATATTACTTATCCAGATTTTATATCTTACAAATTCATATAAAAGAAAAATTATATTACCATAAACTTTGACAGATGTCTATATGTATTTAATGCATCTAATAAAATATAACACATATACAAGCAGTTGAAGATTTCAGTTCAAGTTGCTTTGAATTCATATAACAAATGTGTGAGAATATATTGTCAAAAAAGCTCAAGAAAAATGAATGAGGTTCCTCATACTGTGCCAGAGTAGCCATGGGGAGTTTTCGCAAACATGGATCTCTCTGATTTTAGGTGTATAAATCATATTTTCCTGCCATATGCTGATTAAAGAATTATGACAACTGCGAATGTACAAAAACGATATTTTCTGAAATGTGTCCTGAACTTGGTTTTACGTTATGTTATGTGCACAGCCTCTGAAGTGTAAAGTTAATGAATTTCTTTTCTTTGCAGGTCATGTTTTCGCTTTTGGTGAATCTAGAGCATTGGCCATAGCGAATATGGTTCTTGGTTTAAAAGAAATTCAAATCCGTGGAGAAATTCGCACTAATGTTGATTATACCGTTGATCTCCTACATGTGAGCTTATAGCTGTGTTTTTCTTCTTCCCTCTTCATGTTTCTCCATCATACTATATCTCCGTCAAAAATTCCTATCGCAATTCCTATCGAGACTTTTTTCTTTTTCTTCCTCCCTTTCCCCTGTAATAGATTTTTATTTTTCTCCAGGCTCCGGATTATCGTGACAATAAAATTCATACGGGTTGGTTGGATAGCAGAATTGCTATGAGGGTCAGAGCAGAAAGGCCACCCTGGTATATCTCGGTGGTTGGCGGGGCTCTTTGTGTATGTATCTCTTTCTTTAAATATGTTGTGCTTCTATGTTTCATAAAGCATATTTTGCTTTCTTTTGCATTGACTAATGTCATATAATTTCTTCCCTCCACTCCTTTCTCTCTCTAGAAAGCATCGGCTAGTAGTGCAGCTATGGTTTCTGAATATATTGGCTATCTTGAAAAGGGTCAAATTCCTCCCAAGGTATGCAACACAACAGACTCTATCGGGATTCAATTGGGGAATTAATACTAATTGTTTCTCTAACACAAACTCTTTTTTCTGGTAATTGCAGCATATATCACTTGTCCATTCCCAAGTTTCTCTTAACATTGAAGGGAGCAAGTACACGGTATATTTCATAGAGTCTCTCTTTTTCGTGAAAAGTTCCTTATTTGTTGCCTTTCATTGTTTTTATAAATTTCTCTTGTACTTCATTATAACATGGAGGCTATTCCTTAGATTGGAATGGTGAAGGGTGGGCCGGGAAGCTATAAATTGAGGATGAATGAGTCGGAGATTGAAGCAGAGATACATACATTAAGAGATGGGGGTCTCTTGATGCAGGTAAGCTCTTTTGTTATATAGCAATATGTGTTGTTCATTATTTTTTTCTTTTTTTCTTTTTAGCATTGATAAGGAGGGCACCCTGGTAGGGCCCAGCCAGGAAAACAAGCCAACTAGGGGGGGGGGGACCGAATACCGATGCGCTTTGAACCTATGACGTCAAGGTCATGTGGGAAGTAGTCAACCACTAGGCTATCCACTTGATGTTCAATATACTGTGGCCATATTTCCATGTTTACCAGATCATTCAAACGCTTAGTAAATTGCAACCTCTTAGGTGTTAAAGCTTTTTTTTTTTTTATCATATTCACTCCTATGCTCAAGCATGTGGGAAAAAAATTATTAATTGATATAACCCGTCTGTTTGTCCCACATGGCGTGGGAGCAAACTTTCTAATTATTGTTTAGGAGATTTGTCCTTCTTAATATAGCAATTAGGCCTTTGCCCTTTGGGATTAAGTGGTCCAGGTTGTTTCATAAATAATTACACGTATTGTACAAGTATGAGACAATGTGGAAGCTTTGTTTCTGTCAAGCCATAAAATGATTTAAGATGTAGTGATTTTCAATTTTTTGTCAAAATTGTCAATCAGCATCATGCTGTGCTCTCCAAAGCAGGCAGAGTTGACATAATTAGCACTATATGCTAACTTCTAGTCTCTAAATATGAATTAGCTTTTATAATTGAGCCGTATCATACCTTAAAATTTCATGCAGTTGGATGGAAACAGTCACATAATATATGCTGAAGAAGAAGCAGCAGGAACTCGCCTTCTTATTGATGGAAGAACTTGTTTGCTGCAGGTACATCCTTGTATTATTGTTGTAATTATCATTATTTTTTTGCTTAATGTTTTTAGTTCCTTTGTCATTTTCTTTTTCTGGTAAGGTAAAGAGGAAACCCCTAAGGGTCCGACCTAAGTTCAGGTGGAACCTGGGGTTAAGGCCAGGGGCTTGAGAAACCCAAGCCATTGGCCCTTTCACACTTTTTCCCACAACCGGGGAATAATACACTCCCTGGGTTTCAATTCCTTTGTCATGTCAATTCTGATATTCAATTGTTTACCTTTCACATTTAGAACGATCACGATCCATCGAAGTTAGTTGCGGAGACGCCATGTAAGCTACTGAGATATTTGGTGCCAGATGGCGGTCACATAGATGCGGATACACCATATGCTGAAGTTGAGGTTATGAAGATGTGTATGCCTTTGCTTTCACCAGCTTCTGGTGTAATACAGTTTAAGATGTCAGAAGGTCAACCTATGCAGGTAAACATCATTAACTTGTTAACTAATGCCTCGTTTGGTTTGGGGAATCACATAGTAATGAAATAGGCGTTCTGGATAATGAAAGTACTTGTTCCCTCTTCTATTTTATTACCACATAACCACCTCCCAAGTGGTAATGATTCATTACCACATCCTAGTTTGTTAACTTGATTCCCTATACAAATGTTCTCAACTTGAGTACAAATTTCTATCATCTTTCTCCCAGTTTGCTACAAAGCGAGCTGTAAGGGATCATATTTGTTATTTTTTTAATGTAATTGCTGGCTGTGTAGGCTGGTGAGCTCATTGCAAGACTTGACCTGGATGACCCTTCTGCAGTAAGAAAGGCAGAACCTTATCGTGGTAGCTTTCCTGTGCTGTGCCCCCCCACTGCGATTTCGGGGAAAGTTCATCAGAGATGTGCTGCAAGTTTAAATGCAGCTCGGATGATTCTTGCAGGTTATGAGCACAACATCGATGAGGTAAGCATTCAAACATCATTTTGATGTTGTTGAGATTTGTTTTTATTTTTATTTTCGTTTTCTACAATATTAAGGAGTGCTGCCCGGGTCGGACTCATTTAGGGTGGAAAACCTAGGGTTCAGGCCGGGGGCAGGGGTGCACCAGCTTGGAAACCATGCTATTGAGCTTGCAATATTGGCCACGTGTGGGAAATATTTTTCTTCGTGATATTTGAACCTAGATGATCGTGCATGTGAAGCACCTTGTGGACAATCCTCATGCTATTAGACCAACCGGTCATTGGCTTATGTCGATGAGAATATTATCGTCATTATATTGGTGATTGTGTGTCATTGAAATGATTTATGGGTTAATTGCTGAAGGGAATAATTCAGCATTTTATGAACTGATTTACAGCGTTCAGTGGACCGTTTTATTTTTTCTGCTTGATTAAGAAACTTGCTTACACGTGTGTTTCTCATCTTCTCTCAGGTAGTCCAAAGTTTGCTGAACTGTCTTGATAGTCCTGAACTCCCTTTCCTTCAATGGCAAGAGTGCTTGTCTGTCCTAGCTACTCGGCTTCCCAAAGATCTCAGAAATGAAGTACATTTCTATCATTCTAGTTATCATTGAAAATAACTATTGTCTGCATTCGTCCTCTGTTCTTTGCTTTCAATCACTTATACACAATGTTTTTCTTTTGCATTTTTTTTTCTTTTCATTTTTTCCTCGTTTGGTGGGGTTTTCAGTTGGAATCAAAATATAGAGAGTTTGGAGTTGTAAGTTCCCAGAATGTTGAATTCCCGGCTAAATTATTGAAAGGTGCTCTTGAGGTCAGTATCCTACTTTCTTATCGTTCGGTAGGTAAATGATCTCGGAAATTTTCTTATGTTAGTAGTTCATTTAATCTCCACAGGCCCATCTAAGTTCATGCCCTGAGAAAGAGAAAGGAGCTCTGGAGAGACTTATTGAGCCTCTAATGAGTCTTGTAAAGTCTTACGAAGGTGGAAGGGAGAGTCATGCCCGTGTCATTGTCCAGTCTCTTTTTGAAGAGTATTTATCAGTTGAAGAATTGTTTAGTGACAATATTCAGGTGACAATTTCATCTTCCATTTTGAATTTTGTCAAAATTTTTTCCATTGTAAAGGTTTCAGCCTTTCCACTTGCTGCTAAAAGATTAGTGTTCTTCGTGATGTATTTCCATCATACCCTGTGGTTGCATTTCTCTCAATAATTGCCCTGTCTGCTAGAAGAAACTGTGAAAGAACTCATCCTATGTTCCCTGAGAATTTAGATAAACTAGATTAAGAAAGTAATCTTCCTAGGCTACTTCTGACCTCATGCACTAAATGAGCTTTGGACAACAAAACTTTGGTTTTCTGTACTTTATTTGCTTATGATACTAATGTTAAACTCTCCCCAGGCCGATGTGATTGAGCGTCTCCGCCTTCAGTATAAAAAAGACTTGTTAAAGATTGTGGACATAGTACTTTCCCATCAGGTATGTAGAAAGTATAAATTACCGTGACATCGTATTTTTTTTTTTCATCTTTCTTTTTTGTGCGTTATCATTGAGACTGAAATAGTGTCCACTTCATGGTTTACAGGGTGTTAAGAATAAAAATAAGTTAATTCTACGGCTCATGGAACAGCTGGTTTACCCAAATCCTGCTGCATACAGGGAGAAACTTATCCGTTTCTCTCAACTTAACCATACGATTTACTCTGAGGTTGGTGATTTCTTTTATCTCTTCACTCATATTGTCAGGCTTCATGTATAACCATGTATTCCCTCGAAATGAGCAAAAGAGGGGTAGCTTGGTGGTAAAGTGCTCCCACCTATGACCTTGAGATCAGGGGTTCAGAGCTCACCCCCAACAATTCTTAGACTTGTGGGGAGTTTCTCTACTGGGTCTTTGAGTCCCTCCCCTGCCCCTAGCCTAAACCCTAGGCCAGGGGCCCACCTTAACAACCCCCCCCCCAAAACAAGAAAAAAAAAAAAGAGAATTTTTTTTTCTCAAAATAGGGATGATTCAAAAGTTATGTCATTGCAAGTTAAATAATTTGACGTTGCCTTCAATACTTGCAGTTGGCGCTTAAGGCTAGTCAATTGCTTGAACAAACCAAATTGAGTGAGCTTCGCTCTAACATTGCCAGAAACCTTTCCGAGTTGGAAATGTTTACAGAGGATGGAGAAAACATGGATACTCCGAAAAGAAAAAGTGCCATTGATGAACGTATGGAGGCTCTCGTAAACGCTCCGCTGGCTGTTGAAGATGCCCTTGTAGGTTTGTTCGACCACAGTGACCATACACTTCAGAGGCGGGTTGTCGAGACCTATGTCCGTAGGCTATACCAGGTGAATTGATATTGAAATCGCCGAGTATTAGAATAATAAGATTACATATAACTTTTCATGACATAACCCTTTTTTATTTTTTCCAGCCCTACCTTGTCAAGGGAAGTGTTAGGATGCAATGGCACAGATCCGGCCTTATTGCTTCTTGGGAGTTTATGGAAGAGCACATTGAAAGAGCGAATGTCTCTGATGACGTGGAATTTAACAGACCCCTTGTTGAGAAACATAGTGAGAGGAAATGGGGAGCCATGGTCATTATTAGGTCTCTTCAATTCCTTCCAACAGTTATAACTGCTGCATTGAGAGAAACAACTCACAACTCTCATGAAGTTCATTCCGGTGGCTCTTTAGAGCCAACCAGCCATGGCAACATGTTGCATATTGCACTCGTCGGTGTCAATAACCAGATGAGTTTACTTCAGGACAGGTATATAAATTTGTACTGTGTTCATCATGGTTGAGCATGTCTTTGTGTGAAAAATGCACCCTGTTTCTTGTATATTGCGTTCAAATCTAGAATTTATTATTTTGATAGATTGCACCGACCCTTCCTAGCTAGCTCAGCTGGTATGAGCATATGTATTCCCACCGGAAGGTCTTGGGTTCATGTCCTAATAGCAACATATTCTTTGGTGGTTTCAAGAATATGTTTGTCATAGTTGAGGAGATCTTTGTGTGAATTATATACGCTGCTTCTTGTATGTTGTGTTCAAATATAGAATTTACTATTTTTGATAGACTGTGCCTACACTTCCTAGTTAGCTCAATTGGTAGGAATATCTGTATCCCAATGGAAGGACTTTGGTTCAAGTCTAAAAATATTTTTGATAGACTGTGCCTACACCAACATATTCTTAGGCGGTTTCAAAATATTTTGGTTTGAGTGGGCGGTATTGTGGGTCTATGGAACGACCTCTCTTTTGGTCTTGCAGTACAAGTAAGATTGTGTACATCTGAACCTCACCACACCCTGCTCTAAACAGGATTAATGGTCATATCTTTACCTTTTGATAGATTGTGCCCGAGTTTCGAGCCTTCCCTTAATATTTGGGTCATTGGGGTTTATTGACCGGTTATTGCATGGATAAAACTCAATACTGTCATCCCACATCTCTAGCTGAGACAGTGTTCTTTACATTTTGCAGTGGTGATGAAGATCAGGCTCAAGAGAGAATAAATAAGTTGGCTAAAATCCTCAGAGAGCAAGAAGTGAGTTCAAGCCTTCATGATGTTGGTGTTCGGGTGATTAGTTGCATCATACAGAGAGATGAAGGTCGAACCCCAATGAGGCATTCCTTTTACTGGACGGCCGAGAAAAACTACTACATTGAAGAGCCTTTACTACGTCATTTGGAACCTCCTCTATCTATATACCTCGAACTCGTACGAGATAACTTATCATATTTATTTCTGCTTGTTTTTGTTAAGTTCGTTTTAGGTTTAATTAAGGGCCTATCTTTTTACGCACCTAAAAAGATCTTATTCTGTGAAACAGGACAAGCTTAAAGGCTATGAAAATATTAAATATACTCCTTCTCGGGATCGCCAATGGCACCTCTATACTGTTGTGGACAAACCATCCATTCAGAGGATGTTTCTAAGGACACTTGTGAGGCAGCCCCTCTCTGGTGAAGGGTTCACAGGTGTCGAACTAGGAACTCTTCGAACACAACGGCCTATCTCTTTCACTTCAAGAAGCATACTGAGGTCCTTAACTGGTGCAATGGAAGAGTTGGAACTTAATGCACACAATGCTACTTTAAAACCAGAGCACGCTCATATGTACCTGTACATTGTAAGGGAGCAACAGATACTCGATCTTGTGCCATATCATAGGTGATCACCCCTCCATGCTTCCTCTTTCCATCCCTGTTCGTCTTTCTTTTCTTTTTTTTTCTTTTTTTTTTATAATGAGGGCCCCCTGGTGGACCTATTTCAAGTGGAAACCCGTGGCTAATGCCTGGGGATAGGGTTCTGATTTCTGGCTTGGAAACCCAAGCCATTAGCCCTCACACAATATTCCCCACAGTTGAGGAATATTGTTGCACTTCCTGGGCATCAAAAGCCTAGGAACTTGCGCTTCACATGAGTTGTCAATTGGGTCAAGCAGGTTGGGTTCAGGAGTCTTCGGGTAGCTTACGGGCCCTTGGATAATAATCAATAGGGAAGAAAGATAGGATGATGAACTTACAATGCACAAAGAGATGTAATAATTATACAACTTACCATATATATATATATTTTTTGACCTATTTTATTTCAGATCAACTGATAAAAGTACAAAATAAATATGTTCAAGAATCATTTTTGCCTTGACACATTCATGAAGGGTCGGGTCGGGTTTGACCCAAAGTTTTCCAGGTCATTTAGGTTCGGCTAGTTCGGGTTGAAAAATCATTTCGAAAGCCCAGTCGGGTCAACTTTTAACTAGCTCCACATGATGGGCCAAAATCCATTTAGCTACAAGGCTTGTTGACTCGGTCTTTGATATAATTTCCTCTTAACGAAGAGTTATTTTGACCAAATGTTTGCAGGGAAGTGAACATAGATGACAAACAAGAAGAGGCTACTGTCGAGATGATCCTGGAAGAGCTTGCACGTGAAATCCATGTTTTTGCCGGTGTAAGAATGCATCGATTAAATGTTTGTGAGTGGGAAGTGAAGCTTTGGATAACATCTTCTGGACAAGCCAATGGTTCTTGGAGGGTTGTGGTTAGAAATGTGACTGGTCATACCTGTACTGTACATGTAAGTGTCATTTTTTCTCTAAGTTTGTTATAATTGTAGTTATTACTGTTGATATGGACCATGATTTTCATTCCCTTGC
>ONZE01002074.1:0-12953 GCA_900322265.1 Macarthuria australis
GAGAGATGAATTTTAATTGGTTAAGGGCCCAGGGACTACACAATCCAGGCCTCATGCAAGAATTTGTAGCTTCATGAATTAGAGAAATTCTTGTGGCCTCCATGGAGTACCATTAATTGGTATCCTTGAGAGACACAAAGAAATTTTTTACAGAATTATTTACAGAATTATGGGTAACAGTTTGGACTCCCTTCAAACAAGTTGTTTAGTGGCTTCATGAAAAAGATGATCTAAATATTTAGCATTACAATGAAAACTCCACAGCAAAAGGCACAAACAGAAAGAATCGGGAATTAGATAAAATGAAGAAATTTCTATTTCCATTAACAACTTTCCTTGTTATCCAATTATCAAACAAATTCTATTTTCAACGAATTCGCTCAAGCTGATAATTTTCCTCTACAATGAATCCTATGTGTTTGTCCTCAACTCTGTATAAATAGTACATTGAATAGCCCTTTGCCATAGTTCTGGCTCTATACAGCTACATGGACCCCCCACAAGCCCCAAAATGAGGAAAGAGGTTATCACTAATCACAGCCTTAAACTAATCTTCCAAGTGAGGGTGGCATAATTTGGGTTATCACTCAGACACCAATCACCACTCAGAAGAAAATTGAAGATGTTCTAAATCTGAGATTCCAACATAAACAAGATGCCAATGAGTCCAAAATGCTTCAACTCCTTGTAATTTTCTTAGATCATCCTTCAAAAGCAAGTGTCGGAAATTGGAATGTCATGTCTTATATTGTGATCAACTAGTCGCTTCCACTATTATGTCTATCTGCTACAAGGATACAAAGAGAATGAGTATCGAGGAGTCACCAACATTTATTTATTTTCGGTACAACAAAGAAGGCCCCTATTCTGTTCTATTATAGGCCCAACCCAAGAGTTGAGCTTTGAATTCATGATCTTAACGGCTTGTTTGGTACAACAACAACAACCACCTAGTGTAATCCCGCCTCGAGGGCAGGTCTGAGGGGTCAATTGTTTGCAGGGTACTGTGCAAACAGAGAGACTGTTTCCGCAGACCCTTGATTTGAAGTGTGGGATCAATCTGCAACTTCACAATGCATAAAAACTGCAGAGGGTTTAATGAGCCATTTTGATTTAGTCCATTTTAATCCAAAGAAAAAGAATAGTGAATTTTTTGACTCCATTTGGAAATGGATCCTTGAATTTAACGGCTCGTTTGGTACAAGATGATAAAGTAGAAGAATGATAATGGGAATTGTGCTCAAAATTGGGAGAATGATGACAAAATTTATACTTTATTCGATAGCCCTGAATTAGGAAATCATATTAAATTAAATAACTAGGATGTGACTATTTGAGAGGTGGTATGAGTGGTAATGAGAGTAGAAGAAGGAAACAAGTATTTTCATTACCCTGAACACTTGTTACATTACGAAGTGACCCACTTTGTGATGAAATCATGTATAATTTTCATTACCATTCCCACCATTTATTACCTCAGACCAAACTCGTCAGTAAGGTCAAAGGTATGAATGCTTACCACCAAGCCACTTAACGTTGCCTTAGGAGTTACCAAAATTTTAGTTCATTAACAAATACGTAGAGAAATCAACGTACCTCTGGATGGATGGTCTTTTCCCTTGCATTGCTTCTCTCTTTTCATGACAAATTTGGCACAAGAAAGGGCCATCCCAAGGGCGAGACTTCTGATTTGACGAGCTGGCATGGATTGATATGCCTTCTCCGGGTTTAATCTCTACTTGACAAATTGCACACATGAACAACTTGAACATATTGCAAAGAGGGTATTTTGTTTCTAACCTGCAATCCATAAATCTACAGGTTGGAAACACAGTTGAAATGCGTAAATTTGAAGATCCAAATCTCCATGACACCCTCATGAAAGCTTTTTGGTTGACTTAAAGAAACTAGGATTATGGAGGGAAGAGCAATAGTGAAAGGAGAATTCTATTTCCTTCTTTTTTTTTTAACCACTACGGCCATAAAAATGGCCGCGAAAAAAATGGCATGGGTACACCACGCCAAACGGTTTATCTTTTTGGCTGCAGTCGTTTTGGGCTGTTTGCAGCCAAAACACACAAATAATACGATGCGACGCGTGTCAGCGCTATTCAATATGGTCATTGCAAAATATTGCAATGTTATGTTGAATAAAAAAATGGATAGTCCAAATAACCTTAAAAGAGCGTCTCCTTACTCATCTAACCTCCTTTTCAATTTCTAACTTTCCTAACCTCATTAACCTTTTCAAATCCCTTCAATGACAAAATTGTCCTCACCGTTTACAAAACCTCACTTTCTCTATAAAACCTCCTCTTTTTTTCCCCAAAATAATATTCTCTCTCAAACCTAGCACGAGTACTTAATTTTTTTTTTTTTTTTAGATAATGCAATATATACATATATTCTTACTGTTCTTTTTTTAAAAAAAAAAAATCGCAAATAGTTAGTAATGTACTCTACTTGTGCTCAATATTCTGGTCGAATATGTGCAGTGGTTGACCATATTATGTATAATGATCGACAAAGACGGATTATGTTTTTTGTTTTTATTAGGTGGTCGACCATTTAAGAATAATCATTGGTCGACCATAATATATAGCTGGTCGACAAACATCTTAAAAGGTGGTAACATTTCAAAGAAACTAATCCCCTCAGTGCTGAAACGTTCTCTACCCCTCGTTCTTCTTCGTTAAGCCACCCCTTCCCTTTGTAGCGACACTCCCTTCTCTCCACAAAAAGAAGTTATCCAAAAGCCCATTCATTGATCAACAAGCCACAAACAGTGCCTTTCTCCTTCTTTTGCGAGGAATACTACAAGAGGAAGAAGAAGAGGGGAGCAAACCTTAGAATAAAGAAAAGCCCCATTTTTGGAATTGAAAAGAAGGTTCACAGGTACTTTTTTGCCCTTTGCCATCGAAATTGTTGGAATTGAAGTAAGAAAGGATGAATATTGGTATTTAGGGTTCAAATTGAAGGGTGGGATAGATGGTTATGGCTTTGTAGGGTTTGAATTGAAGGGATTAGGTGGAAGGGGCTGCCTTTGACGATAATGGAGGTTGGATTTCTTCTTTGCTTCTCGTCAATGGTGGTGGTGATGCTGGTGGTGCTCGATGCTAATGGTGGTAATGAAGGAGGGCTTCTTTTTGGTTGAAGAAAGTGGGGAGGCTGCGTTTTCTACATGCCAGAGTTGTCAAACGGGTCGGGTGGGTTAATTTGGCGGGTCGATTTCGGGTTGGCCTAAAAAAAAATACATAATCTAAGAAAGATTCGTTTGCGATGGAATTTGCGCCGTTTATTCAAAAAAAGATCGGGTCGGAGTCGGGTTTCGAGCGGGTCAGGTCGGGCGGGTCCTCTCTGTAAGTTTCAGATGGGTCGGATTTCAGGTCAGGTCAACTTTTGACAGGTGCAGTAGAGGCCACATTTGTCTGGAACAAATTTATACGGTTGGCAGGTAAGAACTAGGATAGGAGGTTAGGATAGAAAAAAGATCCACCTTCAGAGTTATATGAACTAAAAACCCAAAAAAAAAAAAAAACCACTAGCTTTATATTTTCATTCTCCATAAATAGACACCTATTTTGTAATATAAAGTTATAGTGTTGTGGGAGATATAATATATAGTAGGATAAAAATAGAAAATGGGTTGCAAGGAGAGAAGTCGATTTGGCATCCATGACTAGTCAGGGTTGTTTTTAGAAAAATTGCTTTTGTTCTAAATGAGAGAAAAGAGAGAGAAAAGTTGATTTGGCATGGGATGAAAAAAAACTCTGTCATGAGCTGTCATGCCCTAAGGAGTGCCCCTCGGGTGCCTCACTAGTGGGTCAGGAGCTGGGGTTACGGGGGGAGGAGGATACAACCACAAACAGGGACGAAGCCAGATATTTTTTCTCAGGTGGGCCAGATAAGAATTTTTCCATAAACATAGGGTGGAAAATGAAATTTTTCTACAAATTGAACGTATAAAAAAATAAAAAATGAGAATTAAAAAGTTGGGGAGCCGGGCCCACCCGGGCCCTAAAATGCCTTCGTCCCTGGCCCACAAAATGCTATAGCATCGCAGAAATTTCCCATAATAAGGGAATTTGCACCACCTGGGTATGAAACCCGGGGCCAGCTTGCAACAAGCATACTTAGAACACCTCAATAGTCAATACCATTGAAGCAATGCCAGCTGGGCAACAATGAAACGTAATTGAAAGAAAACAAACCTTTCCGAGAGAATTGCGGACCCTTCTTCAAACATTTCCTCAACCACGTCAGGCTCCATGTACTCTTTTTCAGAGTGAGAAGTTGACTCTATTGGTTTCTTCCCAAACATGGCCTTAAGGACTCCTTTTACTGGTTTCTTTGGTGGAGGCAAAGGAGGGTGATTTTTCTCTGATGGAAGAATATCAACTACAATGCAAGTAGTATCATCTCTAAGGCCCTTTACCTGTACTGCTTCCTACAAATGGAACATAGAGGATACAAATAAGTACAATTAGATGATTTTAGATTTTAAATGCCAATGAGCTTGTAGCTCAGAGGAATCAAGGCCCCTTCTTAAGTGCATCCATAGGCCCATAGCATGAGGTCCCGCGTTCGAACCTTGGGAAGTGCAAGGGCCAATGGCTTGGTTTCCAAGACGGATATCACCCCCCAACCCCCGGGCTTCCAAACTATAGGTTGGGCCCGGGCCCTCCTTACCCATGTAAAATATGGGGAAAAAGAGAAATACTAAATGAAGCAGCAAAAGTAATAATTGGAAGCACGATATTGGTTAGCATACTTTAACAATTTGTCCAGCTGCAGCCTCCGCTGACATCCCACGACAACAATCAAATGCGGCTTCAAAACTTAATACATCCCAAACACCGTCACTGGAAATAATAAGTCTACCACCAGCAGTAGACAGCTGCACAATTTCCATACAGATCATATAAAACTCGAGTTTTTCTGGAGTAACATGTATTATGAAAGTTATAGACCACACAAAACAACAATCTTAAAATGGTATTTGCAATGGACATAGCTCCGTTGGCAATTATGCATTATGCACATGTTTTAAACATTACTCCCTCTGTCCCAATTTAACTGTCCTATTTCTAAACTACACAAAGTTTAAGAAAAATTTCCTTTGTCAATTTTACCTCCCATTAACAACATTCTCTCTCATGGTTCCCAATAAGTTTAACCTTGATAACTACAATCAATGAATAGAGGTAATATTGGGAGAATAAGGTATAAAATAGACCAAATATAGAAATAGGACAATTAAAATGCGACAGATCAAAGAGGAAATGAGGACAATTAAAATGACACGGAGGGAATAGTTCACAGGCCTAGTTTGGAAATTTCCCCATATCTCAATGATGTAACCTCTGTTTATATATCTCAAAAATGTAACCTCTGGACATAAGCTATCTCTTAATAATTCCTCTGAGGACAAAATCCATACTTGGATTTGTCAACTGAAATCACAAAACCACACTATGCACATAACACAAATATGGTATTCGGCTATTCACTGGCACCCCTGCTGGAACTGCATTGCCACTTGTCACTTATCCAACTCACGTTGTTCCCCTTACCCTTCTCTTGTAATATAAGCGAAAAGGAAAAGAAAAACAGAGAGAACAGGAACATGGAACAAAAGTGATATGAAGACCTTGGAATTTGAAGTCAGAGGTCTTCAGAACTTGTGCAAGTACAATCACTATAGGAGTAGTTATTGCTGGGTTTTTCCCCCCTTCTCTTGTTGTATTAGGGAGATTAATTATGGTTCAAAAACCTCAGATCTTATCTTATGTCCCGGGAAGATTATTAATAGAGTGATTTGATTGACAAATTACAAAATAAAGTTTTAAAAGGGTAGGAGGGTGAGGGGTGCCTTGTGACCTTGTTGTCTGGCAACCTCTTACTGAACTTCGAAGACAAGGGGGAGACCATGTTATGATTTCAAAACAATAAATTCACATCAACAAACCAAGTTTCTATAAATCATCGAAAATGCAACCTTCAGAAGCTTGACACTGACCAAACTTCATGATGAATCCCTTTGTTTCTCTTTTTTCCCTTGTATGCTACGGAACTGGAGGGGATGCGGGTACCAACCCATAGGATTAAGGCAAGGTAGACCACATGGCGATAAGCTTCAGAAGTCTTATGTGATCGTAAAATAAAATTTTATAGGACTGCAGTGATGTTCAGCTATCAAAGACAGCATGCGCAAAAGATGAGTGTAGCAGAAATGCGAATGCTGAGATGGATGTGTCATAACTCATAAGGATGGATAGGAAAAGAAATGAGGTTATTAGAGAGAAGGTTATGATAGCTCCTATAGAACAGAAGTTGATGCAATATAGCTTGAAATGGTTTGGTCATAATCAACGCAGGTCAATAGAGGAACCAGTGAGAAAAAGAACAACTTATCATAAGGAGGAGATGAAGAGGTGACAGGGTGACCAAGGCTAACTTGGAGAAAAGTGGTAGAAAGAGATATGAAAGATTGGAACATATCTAAGAATTAGCTCCTGACAGAAAATCATAGAAGAATGATATTTGTGTCCTAGAGTCTTGAGTGGCTCATTTCCTCTTTGGAATTTCCTATGGGTTTCATTTTTAGCCTATTCCAACTGGTTGGGGATAAACGGCTCATTGAAGTTGATAAAAATATACCCCCCCCCCTCCAAAAAAAAGGAAAAAGAAATAGCTTCACAGAAGATTCTAAACACCATTTCAATATCTCCAAAGTCCCACGATATCATATGATCCAATCCAAGCGACTGCCTAATATGTAATGATAACGCGAAGCCTGGAGAAGGCTTTACCATTCACCTTTCAAGTGACGTTGCTTGCTGCAGAAGGCATTCTAAACAATTATATAACATCTAAGACTCAATTATGTTCCTGAAAGGTTTACAGGAAAGAAGGTCAAGAAATTCCATATAGCATACGTATAAAAACATTTGAAAACTCATTATGGCGTAAACTTCAGTAGCAAAAGTTTAACACAACGAGTCAAAAGAAGCCTACGAGCTAACTGAAATTGAATTTAGGACTTGCAAGCTTTACGTGAAGCATCAATGGTAAAAATGATGATCATGCAAAAGGAATAAATATGGACATAGCTACATACCCTGATTTGTTTTACATAAGGAATTGGAACTATAAACTCGCCAACATCCCTATCTCCAATAGATCGTGATAGACACAAGCCACCAGGCCAACATCTCAAAGGACCAATCTGCATACATATTAAATGGCCCACTTCAATTACCAAGAAAATATCAAATGAGAAATCTGGGGGGGAAAGAGAGGGGGTGGGTTAATAAATGGATAAGAAAGAAGAAATCAGTCTCACAACATTAAAACAATCGCATAACCAAGTACTTTCTTCACTCAGCAACATCCACTAGAAAAGGAGGGGGAAAAAGAAGGGGGGGGGGGGGGATAATATTCTGAAAATGTCATGTCTTTTCATGCACCCCTAAAAGCAAAGGATCTCAAACTAAGGCATATTGTGGTACTGTAAAAGCAAAATAAGTAAAGCCAAATCCCATTTCCTAATAAAAGCACAACCCCTCAAGATTATGGAAAATCCATAGCAAGGAAGTGATTCCTCAAGCAACAAGAACATCATAAGATATATGATGGGCATCTCGAGATTGCTTTTCAAAGGTATCTGATAATAGTACACCATTGTTGCTAAAGAAACTCTAGAAGATATGACAGTAAGCTTACCTCTCAATTTATGGCCACAACAAAACATCTTTGTCCCATCAGTCATAAGGCCAGTTAAAACCAAAATTCTCTATGAATAGCGTTCCCGACAAGTGAACTAAAAAGGAACCCGAAAAACAATGCACGGGACTCCCACCTCATTATAACAGGGGTTGATTAGGAAGTTCAATCGATCTAGCAATTAACCTGACCCTTAACATTCAACCACAAATAAATGCATGCAATGAGATAACCCGTGAACAGGATGCCTGCATACCAATCGAAAAAGGTCACTAGTAGACTTAGGGGCAAAGCACCCCGCAACCCACTGAACTCCGTCTAAGATCTGAGAGTTGGCCAAGTAATTTGGCATACACTCTCAAATCTCATTTAACTCCTAAGTTACTTCTTAATCTCAAGCCTAAAGTACACAGTCGACGATCTCTCCTCACCATCCTTGATAATGCGAGCTTAGACTTGATATGCAAACCTGATATACTAGTTACCTGGGGAAAGAATCTGGGGACCAGGAATAAAAGAAGATTCCGCATTATCAGTCCAAAGAAAGGTATCAAGATCATTGCAGATGATACTATGAATATGAGACCTTGTAATCTCTCTTATTTTAAGAAATTTCCTCCAATATCATAGGCTCTTAGGTGGAATTTTGATGGTCCACATGTATTGGTCACGGATCCCAAGTCTTCATGTCATGACATACAACAAACTCACTCTCAAGCCAACCCTTTCAGTGTTTTAGACTTTTATGATAGTCTTAATATCACCACATACTTTTCACTTTCAACCTCATTTTATTTTGACATAGTCTCTATATCTTCTCCAGATTATAGAGAATTCTTGCAAGCCTAGCTATTGTCATCCTAGAAGCGGCTCTATAATCAGTTATAATGAAGCAAGCCCAGACCATCAGCAAACAAGGATTTGGATCCAAGTTTTCTCTTACGCCAAGGATAGCTTTAGGAGTTAAGGAAATTACCTCAAGCTCTTGGCATGTCCAATTTAGGTGGGTAATCATATTTCAAATACAAATAAGGTCCATAATATGAAACTGTTCTACACAATAACTTCATCCAATAAGTAGGATTCAAGTTTTCTCTTACGCCAAGGATAAGTTCTGCCTGGGAAGTCTGCAAATGGACCACTTACAGACTGCCAAGGATAACTTCATATTATTAATGTCATTTTCATTGAACTCCTCAAGTCTGCAAATGGACCATTTACAGACTCGAGTTGAAACATTCTACACACAGTCAAGTGACTAAATCTGGAGATTCACTAAGTCTGCTACTCTGACTCTTGATTTGCCCACTCCATACCTATGTAGGACACATATCCGACATTCCAAAGAACATAGGTACTAGGTAATGACCTTTCAGATATGATAGAAGAAAATATCCCAGAAAATACTCGACCCTCCTATCTCTGACACTTCTAACATGTCCCCACATTTGGCAATTTCGAGTAACATAGTTTTGTAGTTCACAGCAGGAATCAAAACACCAAGCAGCAACAAAAAGAAATATGAGCAAGATATGAATAGCCTAAATAGCAAACAAGGGGCAAAATTGACAAGGAATAGAAATACCGCTGTCCCGCCACCAGTATTGAGCCGACCCACCTCGCCTCCACTGGCAGTGACACGTTCCCTCCTGATTGGTATTTTGAACAAGTGGTTAACCCCAATTCATTCCAAGGTAACTATTATTACATGAACTCTACTAATGACTTACTCTTCTACATTACTCTCAAGCCTGTGATCAGCAGATAAACAATATATATCACCCTCGGCTGATTCAAGTATACAACGTGAGTCCCCCACTGATGCTACAGTTACGAACCATCCTTCAATAATCACAAAGGTAACAGTCGTTCCTGATGCTATCCCTGGGAACAAGGAAATCACTAGTTAACCATCATACCTCATCGTCCCTAACAGAGGAAAACATATTGGCTTTTTAGCAGGAATCACAAAATGCTGAAACCAATATATATTTATAGACACGTAAGGGGTCAGATGATGTTTTCATGCTTTTATACACGAAATTATACGAGCAAGAGTAAGTTTCTATGAAGTTCCATAATCATTAGAGAATTACACCCTTTACATCTGACAGGCACGGTTTACTTAATATCTCTCTATCGGAAGAGTTATGCAGAAATGAAATTACGCAGCCTCAGAATCATGCACATTGACATTATGAAGAGATTGGCTTTCATGTTAAACAATCAAGTCAATTTAAGATTTCATTATCCTTCTATTTGCTAAAAATCCAGAATGATATTCTACTTAAGATATAGAACAAGGCCCATTGATCAAAAGCTCATGGCTAAATTCACAGCAAACTAGGACATCAAACTAGTCAGAAGTTCACCAGTATTGTCCTGGAATAGGACAAACCACATTATTATGTAAAGATAGCTTGATGTTGAAATGACAAATACCTTGCTCCAAAAAATCTTTATCAGTTTTCACGAATCCTGCGACCAATGCCCTTGGTAATGCAGCAATCCAATCATCTCTGTTGAGATCCGAAGGCATAGCCTTTAAAACATTACTCAACAGATGCTCTTTGGTGTATATAGCAGCTGCAGACCCATTGTGACCATCAAACAACTGAAAGAAGGGAATAAAGTCGATCAATCTTATTGTCCACAGCAGTTATATCCCACAAGAAAGACAAATTTTTAAAATTCAGTTTATTAATCTATACAAAGTAACTAAGCTTCATGCTAACACAAAATATACGAAAACCATGCATTTAGCCTGCGTTTGGATTCAATGGTTTGATTTTGGCCTTGTAACTTGAAATCCTTCCTGCATTTGAAATCCAAATCATCTTTAAATAACACTTGGATTTGGATTTGGATTTGGATTTTGGGAAGCCCGGACAATGGAGTTAAGAATTGGCCGCGCATATCGATCGGCATGAGGATCAAAAATTGATCAGTTTAGACCAAGTTGAAATCCAAACCCAAGTGTTATCTAAACAACAAAAGTGGCCCAAATCCGGATATCCACCTGCCCAAACTAACCCTTACTGCAAACTTTTCAACATCTTTCATTTTGTATGAAAGTGGCCCAAATCCGGATATCCACCTGCCCAAACTAACCCTTACAGCAAACTTTTCAACACCCGTCCATTTCCGAATGGAGCCAAACGATTTACTATCCTTTGGCTTTGGATTAAAAATGGACTAAAACAAAATGGCTCATTAAACTATCTGCACTTTTTATGTATTGTGAAGTTGCAGATAGTTCCAGCACTTCAAATCAAGGGTCTATGGAAACAGTCTCTCTGTTTACGCAGGGGTAAGGCTGCGTACAATTGACCCCCCGGACCCTGCTCTCGAGGCGGGATTGCAACGGGTTGTTGTTGTTGTTGTTGTTGTTGTTGTTGTTGTTGTTTCATTTCTTATCCAGTGATCTTCAATCCCACTGAATAACTCAAGTTGGAAAAATAGAATTGACTAAAGAGGGAAGAGAAAAAGTACCCCAAAAACTGAATAAGTAGTGACCCCATCACCAACAATCCTTTGGCATTCAGTTTTCAAAAGCGTGAAATCTTCTCCTTTCTTGCTCTGGCTAGCTTGACCATAAGATAGCTCGGAATTTTCGATTATCTCACTCTTCTGTTCGCGCCTTAACAACACCGACAAGGGAACCGATTGATGATCGCCGCCTCTTGACGACATCAGCTCGACAAACGAAATCACTCAAATCACAAGCTCTTGAACAATCCACTACACCGCAATTCAATCTCAATGCCTTCTTTAATGCATATAAAACTGTACATTGATCAGAAAAAAATGCGTGTAAAAATAGATCAGTTTACTCGAATGAAAACCTAAAAGTTTAACCAAGATCTTCGACAAAACGAACAATTCAGAAAATTTCTCAGGAAAATTCAACATTACACTTCGCATAGTCAGTAATTCGAAAAGAAGAATGAAATTTAAAACTCTGACCACAACATTAACAACAGTTTCCTAATTCATAAGTAAAAAGGTTCTTACAGAGAGGATCGAAGTTATGAAGATACATTGGTGAATTTGACTACTTGAAGAAGTGATCGACAAACGCGGATCCCAGTGAGCCTCAAAGACTCCATTGTTGACAAGGTTGGAGTTAGGAAGGAGAGAGATACCAGAAATGAAAGTAGTTTCGTTTTTTTTATTTTTATTAATAATTTCCGTTTTCTTCCTTTTATGTCCCTTTTCCAGATAATTTATCTCCTTCTCAATCTCTCTCATCTTCATATGCGATATGACATGTCAAAAACGCACCTGGGTCCCACCTCTTACTTTCCCTCTCTTGACTTTGCATGTTCTTTGCAACCGTGACTAACGGTGTAATGTAAGGTGGACCCGCATCTGAAAATATGGGGAATTTTGAGAATTTTAACACTTTTTTTCTTAATTTGTCACATAGGAGACACTACGGTGGAATTCTATTAGTCTAAGTGGTAACTAAGTGGTAAAAACTTCCTTCCTCTTAAGTAATGTTTTGGGTTTAAACATTGTGAATAGAATAAATGGTACTGAGATTTGAGAGCGCTCTCCTTAGGGGAAAAAGGGTCTGACAGTAGTGTAGAGCGCTCTTTGAAAAAAGGACTAATAATAATGCGGTTTGGATTACTCAAATTCAGAATACGAGATGAACAACCCCCCCTAAAAAAAATATATAGATCCCAATCATCCTTTGCCCTCCCTTCAGAGGCGGAGCCACCAAGGGGCACCGTGGGGCATGTGCCCCACCTTCAATTTCAGAACATATGTTTTGTTTGGTGAATAGATGACACACTACCTGAGTTGGTTCAGCGGTTGCGCGGCTTTTCCCCTAAGGGGAGGGTCACGAGTTCGACTCTTAGATTTATCAGTTTTAGTGATATTTTTTCCTTTTCCACTGTTGTAAAAATTGCATAAAGTCGGCTGAGCAAGGATTCGAACCCTGATTTCCCAGGCGAAGGAACACTTGAAGTATCAACATTCACCATTGTGCCAAGCTTAAACATGCTGTCATTATCTTCTTTCTAACTGTATTTGTGTGTGTTTTCTTTTTGTCTATTTGCTTATTTGGCAATTTTGCCCACAATTCTCAACAAAACCATTCCAAAAAAAATATATAATTAGAATCTAATATTTTTTTATTTTATGTTTTCTTTTTCTATTTTGTGTAATTGTATCTTATTTATTCCAAAACCTTATTTGTACATTACTTTTTCCAAATT
>ONZE01002293.1:0-11475 GCA_900322265.1 Macarthuria australis
GGTACTACGTCCTTTCCTTGGTATTTTCCCATTGTTGTTTATTTGGATGACATTCTTGTTTATAGCAAAAGTAAGCCTGGGCATGTCGAGCATTTAAAGAAATTATTCTAAATCCTATGGGCACCAAAACTATATGGCAAGTTAGAGAAGTGTTCTTTCATGGTGGACTGTATAGTGTTCCTTGGTTACGTGGTTTCAAAAGATGGTGTTTCGGTTGATGAGTCGAAAGTGGAAGAAATTCGAAGTTGGCCTATTCTGAAATCTGTGATCGAAGTAAGGAGTTTTCACGGGATGGCTTCATTTTTTAGACGATTTGTGAAGAACTTTGGTGCAATAGTGTCGCCAATTACTAAGTGTACGAAGAAAGGAGCATTTGAGTGGACTCCGAAAGCGCAAGAAGCATTCTAATTAATCAAGAAGAAGTTATGTGAGATGCCCGTTCTAGCTCTACCTGACTTTAATGAGTTGTTTGATGTAGAATGTGATGCAAGTTGGTTTTCTATAGGAGCCGTGTTGGTTCAAAGATGGAGACCTATAGCTTATTTCTCCGAAAAGCTAGGGGCTGCAAGGCTGAATTATTCGACTTATGACAAGGAGTTTTATGCCATCGTCCGAGCTTTGGACCATTGGGCGCATTATCTTAGTCCCAAGCCATTTGTATTTCACTCAAATCATGAATCTTTGAAGTATATTCATGGGCAACAAAAGTTGAATCCAAGACATGCAAAGTGGGTCGAGTTCTTACAAAGTTTCACCTTCTCATCGATGTATAAGGAGGAAAAAAGCAACATAGTGGCGGATGCATTGTCTAGAAGATATTTGATGTTGGAAATATTAGACTCACGAGTTATGGGTTTTGAAGTAATCAAGAGCTACTATCATGATGATGGTGATTTCGGTTCAACATTTGTCAAATGCGAGAATAGTGCGACAAAGACCAAGGGGCAACTCGTGATTCAAGATGGGTATTTTTCAAGGAAAATAAATTATGCATTCTTAAGTGTTCTACAAGATAATTATTAAATAGAGAAGCTCATGGAGGCAGACTTGCGGGACACTTTGGGATAAATCTCACTCTTGATATGTTACAAGAGCCTTTCGATTGGCCAAAGATGGTTGGAGATATTCAAGACCTTATCGCAAGATGTGGAACGTGTCAAAGGGTGAAGAGTACTTTTCACAAAGGTTTTCAAAGATTTCTCATTTTGTTCCATGTCACAAAATAGATGATGCTTCACATGTGGCGGATCTCTACTATAAAGAGATAGTTCGATTACATGGAATTCTCAAGACAATTGTATCGGATAGAGACACGAAAGTTCTTGAGTTATTTATGGAAGACGTCATGGAGGTTAGTTGGGACTAAGTTGTTGTTTAGCACCTCATATCATCCACAACCTGATGGACAAACTGAGATAACTAATCGAACCTTGGGTACTCTATTGCGTTGACGTGTAAGTAAGACACAGAAGGGTTGGGACATCACCATGCAGAATTCGCCTACAAACGATCACCTACACATACTACGGGTTGCTCTCTATTTGAGGCAGTTTAAGGTACAAATCCCTACATTTCGATTAACTTAATACCATTGGCAAAAGGGGATGTTGTGCATCACAATGCTTAATCAAAATTTCAAGCTATGAAGAAGTTGCATGATCAAGTTCAGGCCAAGATTGAAAATATGAATGCCACCTACAAGGAGAAGGAGAATAGACATCGGAAACAAGAAATCTTCCAACCGAGTGACTTAGTGTGGATACATCTAAGGAAGGAAAGATGGCCAAGGAAGAGAAAATAATAAACTCATGCCAAGAGTCGAGGGTCCTTATGAGGTTTTGGAACTTCATACAAGCTAGATTTGAAGGGGAAGTCTAATGTTTCAGTTACCTTCAATGTCGGTGACCTTACACCATACTTTGATGATGCTACAATGCAACATCTGAGGACCAATCCTTTCGAAGAACGAGAGGATGATGCGGGTGCATCGAGCATTCTCATTTGTGATGTTGATTTGGGCGCGTTGCATTCTGTTCCTACTTACTTAACGGCTTTCTTATATTCATATGGTTATAATGTGCTTATTATGAGCTAGTCAAGTGTGGAGTACAGGTGAAGTGAAGGTGTCTCACGACAAAGGGTTGGCCGCGCGTCGTATTTGGAGTTTTAGTCATGTTTTAATTCGTTTTCTTTTCGAGAAAGTAAAGAGGTTTTCCTCCCATGAATAGGTTAGGGAACAACTACTTGTAAAGTTTCCTAATTGGAGTTTTACTCTTTCACTTGTTTTAGTCCTAGTCAAATTAATAGTATTTGTTAGAGTTATGTTATAGCCACTTGTTTGGCTTATTTCTTTTCCTAGTAGGATTATGTTTGTGTCTTGGTATTCCTTTGTCAAGTAGTAGTAGAAGTGTGTTTATTTTCTTCTATAAAATGGCCCTATATGCCGAGTTGTAAGACACGCTTAATATAAAAACAAATCAGATTTATTCTTGTGAATTCGCATCTCTTTGTGAGTTAAATTCTTGTCGTATTTAATCTCCGTGTGAGAGGGTGAGGACTTAATCGTTATTGATCCTAGGTTGGGTGAGTTCCATTGTTGTGTGTATGGAATTTCTTTAAAACCAAAGTTGATAACTTCATATCCGATTCTTTTGTTCGAGTTCTCTTTCATTTGTGGGTTGGAACGTGTTTCTTCATCTACATCGCATCAATAATCTTTTACATGATCCATATTTTGAGAAACCTTTCCGGCCAATCAAGGCTACCTATCAGATGTGAGGACCATGGGCAACAGTGATGCAAATAGAGAGAGTGAGAAACAGTGAAGTAGAGGAAGGTGTGACTGATGGTGGCTGTACGCGGCAAATTTGGTAAATTCCAATGGATACTTCCTGCACTTAAACATCTTTGAAGTATAGGTAAGTTTTCAGTTTGATTATTTCTGAGAATTTTCAATTGGGGTTTGTGGATTTGAAGATTTTCATTAATTAGATTTTAAATCTTGAAATTGTCAAAAAGATTCTGAATTTTAGTCAAAAAAATATGGGATATGTTCATAATTAATCAGAAGGATGTCCAATAATAGTAGATGTGAAGTTTTTGCTTGCTATCGAATTATAATTTTCGCAAAATGGGTTGGTACACCATTAAATGACTGTCGAGTGTCCTTACACAAGACACACCGTCGAGAACAATTGTCGAGTCATCAACTCCAGCTTCACAGAACTTCTACTAATAACCCTACGGGAGAAATCATGTTGTCGAGCAAATAGACCGAACCATACGGGGAGCTCAGCAAGAAGGCCTACCACGGGTAGGATCCACCTTCAAGAATTCACTCTCCAAAGAGAACAACTTCTACAGCTGAGGAGTCCCAAAGGGACTCGGCATCAGTCTAGTGCTATTGGAAACTCACCGAGGGACAAAGTCCCACATCGGAACAAATATATATAAATCCCAAATCACTGTACACTATAAATACCCCCCGAATACACGGGAAAAAGGTACGCAATATCCATTCTACAGAACACCTACTCTCTCTATAAAATAGAACGTTGACTTAAGCATCGGAGGGTGTTCCCCGGGTTGCAACCCCCAGGATAAACTCTCTCCACCTTGTGCAGGTGGAGACACAGCCACTGGAGCCCGTCGTCGTCGCCGGACCACTCCTGGAGATCAGCTGTCTCGGCAAACCTCGGCGAACCAGTTTCTACTACAACAAATTGGCGCCGTCTGTAGGGAGACTTGAACAAAAAGTTCCCTCTACTAACTTACTAAGATAGAAGGGCTAAGGTTAGAGATGGGCGGACCAAGCCACCCCCCAGAGAGCAACAGTGAAGATCCATATCTAAGGATCATGGAAATGGGAAAGCCTTATAGGGAAAGGACGATAGCTTCAATCGCCGACGAAAATTGAGAAAGAGACCAGTTTCGACAAGATTGAGGCCATAGAAGAAATCGAGAAGGTATCTTTGCAGCTAGGAGATGCCTCGAAAGTAGTGAAAATAGGGAGCACTCTTCAAGGAGAGGCTCGTTTTGAACTGATAAACCTCCTACGGGAGTATGCCGAAATATCTGCGTGGGAATCTTCCGATATGCCGGGAGTCGATCCACGAATAGCAACTCATCGGCTCTACGTGGACAACTCGGCAAAGCCCATCAAGCAGAAAAAGCATCCAATGTCGTCAGAAAAGAGTCAAGCGGCCGAGAAAGAAGTCTCGAAATTGTTAGCAGCCGGATTTATAAGGGATGTCTTACATCCGGATTGGCTGGCCAACAAAGTTTTGGTGCCGAAGCCTAATCATGACTGGCGGATGTGTGTCGACTTTACAGATCTACATCGTTTCTGCCCGAAGGACAGCTTCCCTCTACCCCGGATCGACATTTTAGTCGATGCAACCACGGGTTTCCAAGTAAAACACTTCCTAGATGCCTATAAGGGGTACCACCAGATAGCAATGGACTCGGATGACGAAGATAAAACGGCCTTCATAACTGACAGTGGAATATAATGTTACCGAGTCATGCCATTCGGCCTCAAAAACGCTGGAGCAACTTATCAAAGGATGGTAAAAAAAGTATTCAAGCGTCATTTTGGGAGAGTCATGGAGGCTTACATTGAAGACATGATTGTGCAATCCAAAAAGGTCGAAACGAGCAGCCAAGACCTGAGAGAAGTCCTCCAGACGTTCAGGGATAATCATCTATGACTAAATCCCGAAAAGTGCACCATCAGGGTTAGCTCGGGAAAGTTCCTGGGATACCTCATTACCGAGAGAGGAATAGAGTCCAACCCAGACAAGATCAAGGCAATCCAAGAGATGCAACCCCCTAAGAGCATCAAGGAGGTACAACAACTAGCTGGGCGTCTCGCTGCCCTCAGCAGGTTCATTTCGAACTCGGGAGAGAAGAACCTCCCATTCTTCAAGGTTCTACGGAACTGCCAAGACTTCATATGGACTATCAAGTGTCAACAAGGTTTTGAACAATTGAAGATTTACTTGGCTACGGCACCCCTTTTGAGCAAACCAGAAGGTGACGAACCACTATAGTTATACATTGCACAATCCGCCGAGGTAGTCAGTGCAACTTTGGTGAAAGAAGAGCAGGGAACATAGAAGCCTGTATACTATGTGAGCAAGGTGTTGAACAAAGCCTAACTGAAGTACCCGGAAATACAGAGGTTTGCATTATCTTTGATGGTAGCGTCAAGGAAGCTTCAGCATTACTTCGAAGTAGAGGTGTTCGTTTGCGGGCTCGGTCTAGGCCGGGCCGGGCTTTGACCCCGAAAAAATGTCCACTAAGTTGGGCAGGCCGGGCCGGGCCTCACTAACGGGCTCACATTTGTTTGTCCAAGCCCGCCCATTTAAAACGTGGGCAGGCCTTACGGGCTTGCGGTCTTAATTTTTTAATTGAAAAGAAATGTTCAATTGCATTTTAAGGGTCTTAACTGTAACAGCCTTCTAAAAATTAACAAGGAGAAGCTTTGGACAGGTGGCTCTAATAGCCGATTGCATTCCAGTTTGTGTTCATCCGGATTCCTTGATTAATAATACACAATCTGCTTCTGAGTCAGTATTAGTTTACTTAAGAAACAACATAGAGTTGAAGTCCCCAACCATCAATCAGTTCAATAGTAGAGAGATTAAAATTACATTTCCTTCCCTTATAATATACAAGAGAGGGAGTAAATTTTAGTTCTTTGTAAGAGAAGAGAGAAAATTATATATATGCAAAACCATAGAAAATCATGAACAATTAAAGATGAAAATTATGTTAAAAAAATAGAGCGGGCTGGGCTCCCGCGGGCCGGTCCACTTCGATTTTTCAATGTCCAAGCCCGCCCTCTTTTCTTTTTGGGCCGGGCCGGGCCGGGTCGGGCCTTAACTTTCATTTTTTTTGAAAATGATGTCCAAGCCCTCAAAAAAACTGGGCCGGGCGAGCCGGGCTTTGCAGGTCATCCCGCCCATGAACAGCTCTACTTCCAAAGACATCCAATCAACGTAAAAACCGATTCCCCCCTCAAAGAGGTGCTCCGCCGACCAGAGGTGTCTGGCTGAATGGCCAAATGGGTGATCGAGTTGGGAGAATTCGACATCTCTTTTCATCCAAGGAAGAGTATAAAAGCCTAAGCACTGGCAGACTTTGTCAACGAGTGTACCGGGAAGGGAGAGCACTCGCCGACTCAGATCGACGCGCCCTACCCTCTTTGGATGATGAATGTGGATGGATCATCCGGAGAACATAAAGGAGCGGGCATAACGATACTTAGCCCCAGAGGGGTTCAAATCAACTATGTGGTAAAGTTCAACTTCTTAGTGTCAAACAACGAGGCCGAGAACGAGGCTTTGTTGGCAGGGTTAAGAGTGGCCACGGTGCTAGAGATCCTAGATCTACAAGTCCATTCTGACTCGAAAGTAGTCGTGGGACAAGTGAGAGGAGACTTCGAACCAAAAGAGCTGAGACTCATCAAATATAAAGACGAAGTGAAGAAAGTGATCGGCAACTTCCGCAGCGTCATGTTAAAACACGTCCCAAGGGACGAAAATAAAGCCGCATGTACGCTTTCTAAGGTGCAGGCCTCGTTGGACAGTGAATTAATATCATTTAGGTAGAGACCCTCCAGGCGAAGAGTATCGCACATGTGGATCACGGCGCAGACTGGAGAACACCTTTCGAGAACTACCTGTCCAAAGGTGTTCTGCTCGGAGGAAAGATGAGGATAGGCAGATAAGGAGACAGTCAGCGAGCTACCAGATCATAGGCGNGAAACTATACCGCAAATCCTTCGTTCTACCGTACTTGCTGTGCATCTATCTTCAAACTGGGCAGAAAATTTTGGAAGAACTGCACTTCGGGTTGTGCGGCAATCACATGGGTCCGAGAGCATTGACTGAAAAATCCTTTCATATTGGCATGGCAAAGGAAATCGTCAGAACATGCCGAGAGTGCCAAATACACACTAATAAGCGTGCGATGCCTATCCAAGAGTTAATCAACATTGTATCACCATAGTCATTCTGTAAGTGGGGGATGGACATTCTAGGCCCATTTCCTAAGGGAACCGGAGGTAAGGAGTACCTTATCGTAGCAGTAGATTACTTCACCAAGTGGGTAGAAGCCGAACCTACAAAACTTATCAAGTCTCAGCAAATAATTCACTTCACTTGGAAAAGCGTGGTGTGCCGTTTTGGGATCCCCAAGGAAATAGTGGTGGATAATGGGAAGCAGTTTTACTGCGAGCCGTTCAGAGATTGTGTAAAGAATTGAAGATCCAGATCATCCCTACATCGGTTGCTCATCTAGAGGCGAATGCCCAGGCTGAGTTAAGCAACAAAATCATAAAGAACGGGTTACAAAAGCGAGTATCAAGTCTAGGCACCTCATGGGTTGAAGAGTTAGACTCGGTGTTGTGGGCGTACCGGACAACAGACAAGACCCCAAGCAGAGAGTCGCCCTTCATGTTGACGTACGGTACAGAGGCGGTTCTTCCAACTGGTCTATATCCCCACTCTCAGAATAAGCCTTTTTGAAAATCAATAAGAAAAAAGGAGGAGCGACTTAGACTTGGCAGAGGAGACTCGGCTCAAAGCACAAGAAAAAGAACAAATCTACAAGAGCCGAGTTCGAGATTACTACAACCGGAAAGTCAAGAAGTCAAAAAGATTCGAGAAGGAGACTGGATCTTAAGAAAGGCCGAGGTAAGTCATCCTCTACACCGGAACAAGCTGTCCCCAAATTAGGAAGGACCATATAAGGTGGTAAAGGCAGCGCTGAGCGGAGCGTGCAAATTGCAAGACGAAAAGGGAAAAATTCTTTCGCGCACTTGGCACACGAACAATCTGAGGAAGTATCATTTCTAAATCCTTAGTCTAAAAAGTATTATCTTCGCTTTCTTGTTAGATGCAGTTTATTTCGTATTTCTATCAGTTGTACTAAAGTTATTTGCACATCAATAAAAAAAGGATTTCTTCGCTAAAAAGTGTCCACCCTCCTGGAAATTATTAAGGCAAAGATGCCGACCACTGGCTATGAGCCATCATGAACACTACGCGCTGCAATTATTAAGGCAAAGATGTCGACCACTGGCTATGAGCCGTCATACACGCTACGTGCTGCAATTATTAAGGCAAACATGCCGACCACTGGCTATAGCCGTCATGCACGCTATGCGCTGCAATTATTAGGGCAAAGATGCCGACCACTGGGTTTGAGCCATTATGCTAGCTACGCGCTGCACTCGACAAGGCAAAGATGCCAACACCTGGCTACAAGCCATTATACTAGCTACGCGATGCACACCTGGCTAACAGCCATTATGCTAGCTACGCGCTTCACTCGACAAGGCAAAGATGCCGACACCTGGCTACGAGCCATTATGCTAGCTACGCACCGCGATATTCTAAGGCAATGATGCGACTAAATAATTCAAGCACACTTCAGACTCAAAGCGGGAGCAAAGAAGATGATGTATATTTATGTAGGCAAAAATGCCGAACGATTACAGTAGATGCTGAAAGTACAAAAAAGATAAAAGAAAGTAAAAGAGTAGTCCTACTCCTTATCCTTCTTTCCACTGCCCCCCGCCTCATCCTTTCTTAGAAGCTCGTGGATACTTTTCAAGTCCAATAAAATGTTAACTTTGGGGCCAGTTCGGGCCTAAGCTCTACAAGCCTCTGACGACAGGCGAGCACCACGCTTTCAAAATCAGCCTTCGACTGCTCGGCTACAGTCTTGGCGACGAGCGACTCCTGAATATCCATGATCTTCTCCTTCTGGAGCTAGAGGAGACCAGTGGCCCACTTTTGAAAGCCTTCTCTTTCCTCATCTTGATGGAAATTAGCCAACCGGATCTGTGTCCGGGCAAGGGAATCGACATACTCATCTTTCTCCCTCATAAGGTTAGCTACCACTTGAGAGCGAGCAGTAGCCTCGGCCTCCAAAGTGGCAATCCGCTGGGATAGCCCCGAGACAGTTCCCTCCAGCTCAGTGATCTTGGAGGAGAGCTTGCTTTCGGCTTGGCCCTTGGCTTCCTCTACTAATAGAAGCCGCCCGCTAAGGATTTGAATTTGCTCTTCACGCTGCCAAAGAAGGTCAGAAGTGGCTTTATGTTTTCTCCGGTCATAATCAAGAAAAAGAGCAAAGCGATACATGGCGGCAGCGAGCTCCGCGTCATAGGACTTGTGCTCCATATCGTTGGCAAAGACCTGACTGTCGGCAGACTAGAAATAAGGACGAGTGCCAGGACCGAATCCGTGGAAACCAAATTGTTGGATTACTAGGGATCGACTCAAGAGGGGGAGGGGGTGAATTGAGTCGACTATTTTTCATTTTATAACTGTTTGAGTATAGATCGGTTAAAACAGACAGTTGATTCTTGTAAAAGTAAGTGCGTAAATAAAAGAACAAAAGAATTAGTTTAACATGTAAAACTCTACGACCCTCTTGAGTCGATCCTCTTCAAGAGAAAACCACAACCCTCTTCAAGGGATTTACCAACCAGATTTCACTATAAAAGCCCTCGGCAAGCGGTGATTACAAAACAAGTCTTTCACTTCTCTAACCACTCGACGACCTCACAAGGATCGCTACCCAGCCAAAGCAACACTACCCAGGAGTGTTATAATGGACTACACAAGAGTCCGATCTCTCAACCCAATAAGCACAAGCTTTCAATATTACAAGATACCTTAGGGCGGCTTATAAATGAATCAAAACACAAGTAAGTATGACCAACACAAGAAACAGTGAATGATTCTTAATGGCCGAACTAGAGCTTTAGATGTGATAGTGATAAAACGGGTTAAGCTCCTTAGAGAGTATAGAAGAATTCTTTAATCAAGTTGTTCAAGTAAATCCGTTTGAAAGCTCTTCTATTTATAAGCAACTTAGAAACTAGCCGTTGGATTTAAAACGCTGTAAGAATCGGCTAGATGACCGTTGAAGATCTTTCCAAGTTTAAGAGATTATGATTTATCAAATAATATAAAATGATTGCGGATTAAAACATAATCAATTTAAAATCTGATTAATTGATTTGAAGCGCAGTTGGAAAGTTCTTTTGAAATAAATTGCTTAAGCTCAGCAAGGATCAGTCAAGTGACCGTTGCAAGAACCTTCCAAAAATAAAACTCAGATTTTGCAATAAAATCACAATCTTAAGAAAATTGTTTAAATTAGTTTAAATACGTTTAAAACCATTTAGGAAGGCTTTTTGAATTAAACGGTGATTGATATTCGAGTATCAATCAAGGACGCGCCTTTCCTAAAATAAACGATTCTAAAATCTTTACCAGATTTTATCCGGATACAGCAGAGCTGATCCTTGTTCGGCATTCTGGTTCATTGTTCCATGCATTGATCTTTTCCTACTCAGAGATGAATTCAAACTAAGCCACATACAAGAAATCTAATTAAAATAATTAAACTATATCAGCATAATTAAACTATATCAACATAAGATTTGTTGTTCACGTGATCTGTACACGTGACTTCTTCGAGCCACATGCGTTTGACGATTGGTTGATCCTTCTGGTATATGAGCTCGATACATAGCCATGGATCTCCAGGACATGAAATATGCAAGTGATCCTCCTAGTGATCCTTCTCATTTCTTGATTCTTCGATTATAGACTTGCGAGAGACTAAGTACAAGAGCTCTAGGACATGAAATATGCAAGTGATCCTTCCTGGTGATCCTTCTCGTTTCTTGATTCTTCGATTATAGACCTGTGAGAGACTAAGTACAAGAGTTAGAGACATTGATTCATGGTTAGTGTGTCATCATCAAAATCAAACAGGGTCCAACAAATTCCCCCTTTTTTATGATGACAAAACATTCAAGCAAATGCATCATTCAAAAAGAATAACCATGGATAAACAAGCAAACACATAGCAGACAATTATAAACCATGAAGCACAGCTATGTATAGGCCAGCATTTGGTTGATCCTTCCCCCCTTTTGACATTATCAAAAAGATGCAGGGGTGGAAGAATCGTATGATCCTGCGAAACAAAGGTTAGCACAGATAGTAGCAAACTCAGCAAATAAGCATAAGGATCAAACGCTAGTTAACATAACTAAGGATGTCACGAGCATCCTGGGGATTCACTAGTCAATGGAACCTGGAACCAAATGTCCAAAGTTTACAAATAGAAAAGTAAATTGTTCAAACACACTAACTAGTAAAGAAAATTATTTCAGAAAAGAGATTATTAGAAGACAAGCCCCGGCGTCCTTCACTGTGGCTCAGCCTCCCCATCCATTTGAGTTGACGGCTCCTGGTTCTAGGTACGCTACTTCCTCGGTGGATAGGTGTGTTGAACACGGTGAATCAAGCGATAGAGCTGGCGACAATCCATCCGAAAGGCTTTGAGGAATAAGCTCAGACTATGCAGGAACTCGGAATGTATGGCCTCAACTCGTTGCAGACAGAACTTCAGATCAGTGATTTAATGGGAGAGGGTTGCTGCAGC
>ONZE01002301.1:0-11284 GCA_900322265.1 Macarthuria australis
TCTAATGAAACAACATATGATTTTTGAAAATTTTGCATCTTTTAGTTCAATTCAACTTGTAAGAATACAAAAAAGAGAGTCAAAAATTGTTTTTGTCTTGACCCACTGGGTCGGACGAGTCGGGTCGGGTTTGACCCAGAGTTTTCCAGGTCATTTCGGGTAAATTCAGGTTTCGGGTTGAGAAAATCGTGTTCAAAACCCAAAATTTCGGGTCGGGTTTTCGAGTCGGGCCATCTTTTGACACCTCTATAAGAAGGTATATTATTTTGTATATAAAGGTACATCAGTTTTTTTAAACGACTTGGTAACTTTTTTTTGAAACGAGGTACATCGTTGCATATGTAAAGGTACATTGGTTCGCATAGTTAACATATAAGTTGAGTTCGCACCAGAACTTGACCACACACACACACACATATATATATATATAGACACACACACACACACACACACACACAAATACACACACACGGGTGGGGCGGGTATCCTTCGGGTACAACTAAAAAATCGCCCTCGTCTCATACCACCTCAATAAAACCATACCCGCCCTATTACCCGTCCCAGGACCTCCATACCCGCCCCAATTGGAGCGGGTTTGGGGCGGTATCCAGCAAAACCCGCTCCACTGCCAAGCCTAATTACCGCCTTATCTAGCCCACAACACCCCTTACCAATCCGACCAAAACCAAAATGGCAGAGGGAACTTAGTTTTAAATTTTGGAAGAGGCTATTGCCGACACCAATGCTCAACTAACCGAGGATAATATACATGCCACTACTCGAATGGATGAACTTGCCCAGTAACTCTGAGATTTAGCCCCCTGCCTTACCGCCGTACATGTGCAACTGACCCTACTCACCCAAAACCAGCCAACCCAACCACCACCACTTATTTAACCTCGACCCTTCAAGTTACATTTTCCTCGTTTCGGTGGCACATTCACACGAACCACCCATTTACCACTTGGGGCGGATTCATTAAGCCCCTTGAGGCACGATTTGGTGATTCCCCGTTTGAACATGTAAATTGCAGCAAACCACCACTGCAGCCGCTTACATAGTCGAGTATGAATACTTGGCTAGTCGCACAACCAACCTCCCACCCTCCTTCCTCCTATATAATTTTATTTCAGGGATCGAACCACGTATCAAGAGAGAAGTACATGCCCTTCGACCACCCACAATCATAGAAGCCCAAGCTCTTCCTAGACTACATGAAGAAAAAATTTCCAGGTTATACCGCCCCTATTTCGCATCCACAAAAGTACCACCAACTCCAACTTACCTAGTTCCATAACCTTCCCCAACACTGGCCTTACTACCCCTTCTCGCACCACCTACACGACCTGTTCAGATTTCTCTTGCCCCCTTTACCACCTAATGTCAAGCGGCTATCTGCCGAAGAACAAACGATTCGACGAGAACAAGGACAGTGTTTCAATTATGACGATGAATACACTAAGGGGACAAAACCCTGGATATATCTCTACATGCCTTTTCCGGTCAAAAACTCGCCCCATGCCCTCCATTTACAAGGGCGGATCAAAGGTATCCTAGTGCAAGTCCTAATTAATGGTGTCTTAACTCATAACTTTGTCGAACAATGAATGGCCCAACACCTTGCCTTGACAATTAATACTGCACACTCTTTCTTTGTCACAATAGGAAATGGAGATACCCTTGGATGTTCCGGATTATGCTCAACTGTCCCTGTAGACCTTGCAGGACATGTGTTTCTGATGGATTTGGTTGTGTTGCAGTTGCATGGTGCAAATATTGTACTTAGGGTTCAATGGCTTCGCCAACTCGATCTGGTAACCTTCTACTATCAAAACCTCACTGTTCACTTTGCCCTTAACTTAGGTTGGTTTTCATACATCACCATATACCCCAATAAGTCCCTACTATTCGCCGCCACCTCACTAACTCCTCTGTCTCAACACTTTACCACCATGATACTAGTCCATCTACAAATACTTCTACTGATCATCCCATCCATGTAGACATACAACAATTTCTCCAACAGTATTAAACCATCTATGATCCAACCCATGGTATTCCCCCTAACCGAGCACAAGATCATCGCATCCTTCTTCCATCTAGAATTAAACCCGTGAATGTGAAACCCTATCATTACCCATATTTACAAAAAAAAGGAAATTGAGAAGAAGTAAATATACAACCAAGCAAAGCCCTTTTAGCTCACCCATCCTTTTAGTATGAAAGAAAGACGGAACTTGGTGATTTTGTGTCTATTACCATGCTCTCAATGCAATTACAGTGAAGGATCGATTTTCTATACCAATAAGTGATGAGCTATTCAATGAGCTTCAAGGTTTTCACTATTTTGGTAAACTTGATCTACGTTTGGGGTTTCATCAAATCCAAATGCACTAGGACTCCGTTTATGCCATGCACTACGAACACATAAGGGCTATTATGAATTCCATGTAATGCCTTTTGGTTTATATAATGCCCCTTCCACTTTTCAGGCTACATGAATGCGGTATTTGGATGATATCATCGAAGATTTGTATTAGTATTTTTTGATGATATACTAGTGTACAAGCCAACCTGGGGCGATCATTTGAGCCACCTTTGTCAAGTCTTGGCTGAGTTGCATCAAAATTCTCTACATGCTAAGCTCTCCAAGTGTACTTTGGGCCAACAATCCATACAATACCTGGGTCACATCGTTTCTGCCGAAGGACTTTCCATGGACCCAACTGAGATAGGTTCCATTGTTGGATGGCCCAACCCAAGGTTAGTGACGCAAGTTCGTGCCTTTGTTGGTCTTGCCGGGTACTATAGGCATTTTATATAAAAAATATGCTACTATTGCTGTTGGACATACTTCTGTGTTGTGCAAAAACGCCTTCCATTGGTCACTTGCTTAGGATGAAGCCTTTTCCAGGCTGAAGCAAGCCTTATCGTCATCCCCTTTCTACATTCAATATGGAGACTGATGCTTCTGAAGAAACAATGGTGTTGTGCTCTCTTAAAATGGCCATCCTCTCGCTTGCTTTAGCAAGATATTCGCTCCACGTGTTCGCTTGGCCTCTACCTATATTTGGGAACTTTATGCTACTATCGAGGTTTTTTCACAAGTGTACACTATTTAATGGGGTGAGAATTTACTATCCGCACTGACCACTATAGCCTACAACATTTTTTAACTGAATCCATACACATTCTGAAATAGGAAAAACGGCTCTATAAGATTTTAGGCTTCCAATATCGCATAATTTATCGACCGGGCAACAAAAATGGGGCCGTCGATGCCATGACCTTGCTCTTTATGGTTTATCAATCCTGGTTCCCAAGTTCATGGTCCTCCTCACAAATCAACTTGCTCGTGAACCATATCACTATGAACTTCCTGAAGCTGTCCTAGATAACCAGGCTACGCATCCCCATTATCATGCTACTAATAGCTTGCTTTTCGGTTAAAATCAATTGCGTTTACCGACTGGTTCAATGACCTTCACAACAACTTATTGGTGGCCATTCTGGATTTTATCGAACCTTGTATCACATTAGCAAGGCTAATTATTGGCCTCATATGAAGCATGACATAAAAAGATGGGTACATGATTGTTTAATATGCAAACAGACCAAATGTTTTTCAACATCACCTCAAGGACTCCTGAATATTTTTCCAGAGCATGGGATGACATAAATAAGGACTTCATTGTTGCTCTCCAGCCATCACATGGTGAGACTATTATTACGGTCATTGTTGATCGGCTCAATGAATATGCACACTTGATCAGCTCACTAAATATGCAGACTTTGTTGGTTTACCAACCAACTTCACAGCTCGATCTACAGCTTCGGCCTTTGTCCGGTATGTTTCTAAGCTCCACGAGTTACCCCATAGCATTGTCACCTGTTTTGACTCTATTTTCCTCAGCACTTTTTGGCCTCAGCTATTTTGTCTTCACCCTCAAACTGACGGCCAAACGAGCTGGTAAATCGAACCCTTAACCAGCTCCTTCTACGCTTTATTATGGATCATTCACCAGCATAGTTCAAATATCTTCCTTGGGCCGAATATGGATACAATGTGTCTTATCACGCCTCAGCAGATATGACTCTATTTGAGGCTCTTTATAACAGATACCCCTCTACTATACCAAAATATATTTCTGGGAGAAATAAGGATGGGGCGTTGACCACACTTTACGTCAGCGAGATGAGCTTCTCCACTTATTAAAGGCTAATTTGACAAAGGAACGACCAGAGAATGAAAGCTCAGGACGACCGCGAGAGGAGTAACAAACATTTCCATGTCGTAGATTGGGTACTGGTCAAACTGCATGCCTATAAACAACAATAAGTGGCACAACACCTCTCTTCTAAACTTGCTCGCTGCTATTACCGTCCTATCCAAAGTGTGGCTAAGATTAGAGTTGCGGCATATCAACTAGCCCTTTCGGCTCTCTTCTACACTTAAACACGTAAGATTAGTATGAGGTAGGTTTTCAAAAACATTTAATAGGCATTATTGTGTCGACTACCTTCCAACACAATGTTACCGGTGTGCTTGTTTATGATCTTACAACCTTTTGAGGTAAACTCAACTTTGTACCTTTTGTCACAAAGTTGTGAAATTCCCAATAGGTTGTGCTTTCGTCCTTTGCATTAAATAAACATTACCAATGGATTGTGATGGTGATTTATCGACTTTTCTTTTTCCAATGTTTCAACTCTTTTTTGTTATCACCAAAGATCACATTACCACCACTGTAGGCTGAAATTTGATTTGTCTCTAGTCATGTGCCTTGAACAACCACTTCTAGGTACCATGGGTCACTCACTCTCAATTTAGCCTGAAGAATCAATCACTTGTTAGCTTTGGGGACCCAAATCTGTTTGGGTCCACTCTTTCGAGAAGAGAAAGTATTTTGATCCTTCTTTACAGGAACAAACTTAATGAAGGTAATGCTCCTTTCAAGGGAGTGGTTCTTATTGATGCAGTTTCCTATGTAGTGTCCAATTTTACCACAAAATGTACAGACCTCATATTCAGGTAAGTCCACATACTTCCTTTTTGTCTTCCATTTGGTTTTAATGGGTTGAAAACCAATTACATTTTTATCTTTATTTTAAGATTTGCACATTTTGTCTATGGTTCTTCGTACTTTAGCGTAGCTGATAGAACTAGTCATGAGGTTCTTAATCCTTTTGTTAGCATTGTGAAGGAGTTCTTGTAGAATTGTCTTTTCTCTAATTCATGACCAAGACGAGCCTTGGTCCTTTGTAGATCAGCCTTTAATTTGACTGATTTTACCCATTTACTCATGGGAGTAGGTAAGGGCAGTGATTCTTTCTCCTTGAGAATGGTCAGTTCTATCTTAAGATCCTTATTGTCTTTTCCAGTTTGTCATTGATATTTTGAAGATTTTCGACCTGATTAGATGGATCACGAGTTTATTTTTCACGATCTATTTTCGAGTGATTCATGATTTCTAATTCAGATTTCAAATTTACAAGTTCATCATGCATACTGATTTTTTCGATATATCCTTTCTCAAGTTCTCTAAAGAGCAAACCTTAATCATTTCGCCTCTAGAGAGTTGAGTAATGTTATCCCTAAACTTTGACAAGATTACGTAGATCGATTCTTCTTCAGATTCACTGTCTGGTCCATGGTGGCTTTAAGCAATGAGATATGGGTTTGGTTCTTGCGTTCGCTCATCAAATTCTTCTTTGGAACCACACTCTCCCCATGCAGCAAAGATGGCTTATTGCAATTCCTATTTATCTGCTCTCATTTGTCCTTTGTATTGATTCTTGTCCTTACTGAATTGTTCCCTTCTTTGTTAATTCCTCAAGGGACAATCCTTGAAAAAATGACTAAGATCTCCACATTAATGGCATCCCTGATTCTTGCTCGTCATTACTCCCGTTGACATTATTTTGAGAAAAGTTCGGCTTTTGTTTTAATTTAAACTTTTGAAACTTACGTGCAAGAAGTAGGGTGTCTCCATCAATGTTTTCATCAATCGTGGACGTCTTAAGTGCAATGCCTTTGTCCTTAGATGAAGTTTATGGTCACATAGAGTCAAGCATCAACACATGTGTAGCAAGATTTTTGATCAACTATTCCACGGTCTTCTGGCTTATATCTTCTGCTTCATGGATCACAATGACCTTAGGTAGCCAACTCTCGTTCTTTGGAAGAACTCTCAAGATTTTGCGGACAAGTCCTTTAAGAGTGAACGTTTTGCCTAAGGATTGTAACTCATTCACTATATTGGTGAAACGAGTATTCATGTCCTTAATTGATTTTTTGTCCCCCATTGCAAATAATTCATATTTGCAGAACAAGAACTTTATCTTTGATTGTTTCACCTAGTTTATTCCTTCATCTGGTTGTCAGACTATCCTAGATCTCCTTAGTTGAGTTGCATTCAGATATCCGGTTGAGTTCTTGTGGTCAAAGAGCACAGGGGAATAACTTAATGGCCCTCGCATTCTTTTCTACTTTCTTCCAATCTTCTTCAGTCCACTCTTTCTCTGGAACATCGACCTCTTTGTCCTTTACAGTTTTGGTGATTTTGTAAGGACCACTACAAACTGCTTTTCATAGTTAAGAGTCTTCAGCCTTAATAAATATCCTCATGCAATTCTTCCACCAACTGAAGTTGAATCCATTGAAGTATGATGCTCTGGTGGTTGATTGCCCTTCATTCATACAAGAGGGGTAAGCCTATAGTCTTAGAGATAATGCTCTGATACTAATCATTGGAGTGTTAAGGGTCGACTTTAGAGGGTTAAGGGGTGAATTGAGTCAACTAATTTTTCTTTTCAATTGTAGATGTAAGGATTAAGGTATAACAAAAATTGATTCTTGTGAATGAAAATGCTGAAATGAAATGACATAAGATATAGTTTAATGTGTAAAACTCACCAGCCCGAAAGAGAGAAAACCACAACCTTCTTCAAGGGATTTACCAAACTTCCCACTGTAAAGGCCCTGGACAAAACGGGTGATTAAATGACAGGTTTTACACTTCTTTAACTACTTAATGATCTTTCACCCAAGGATCACTTTGCAACCAAACGAACACTTTACTTGAGTGTTCTAATGGACTTTACAAGAGTCCATTCTCACAACCCAATAAGCAATAGCTTACAAGATTACAATGATAACTAGGGCGGTTTAAGAATGATTCAAACCCAATAAGAGTGATTCTTTAGTGCCTGAACTAGAGCTTTAAGTATGAGAGTGACATGTTTAGCTCTTAAGAAGATATAGTACTGAAGGCTTTTCAAATCATGTTCTCAACTTCAAAGCTCGAAAACCTTCTTTTATTCATTAGAGAACTAGCCGTTGTATTTCAAAATATAGGCAAGAATTAGCAGTGACCATTGCATAATCTATCTAATAATAAAATTGGATTTTCAGATAAACTCGTGACAAATTAAAATCCGTTTAATTTGAATTTTAAATCAGTTGGAAAGTATTAAGAATGAAAACAGTTGATCTGATTTCGAAATCAATCAAATAAGTGCCTTTTCAAAAATAGATGATTTTGAAATCTTTTCCACTTTTGAGAGGATTCATCTACGTTGATCCTTGTTTGGCTTAAGATATTCCCGGACCCTTCATGGGCCCTGGGTGTCACCAACATTTGCTTTCCAGACTGTGGACTAGCCTCACAGACCAACACTTGTCCTTCCGGTGCGCTTTGGCCTCACTGATGCACCGTCTAGAAAATTTTCTAGGAGGTCACCCATCCTAAGATTTCTCCTAGCCAAGCACGCTTAACTGTGGAGATTTCAAGTGATGACTCCCGAAAAGACGGTGCACCTTATTGGTATAGATTGTCTCATCAAATCCTTTAGGCTAAACCTATTTTCAATAACTTGGGGTATTACAGTGTCATCATCAAAACTCAACATGATCCAACAATTATGTAATTGGCCCATTATCTCAAGCCCATGCACTCAATACTACAACTCCTTCTAAAGACTGAACCGCTGCTAAAGTCTTAACTGCTACTAGTGATGTCATGCAGTAGGAGTTACCCCTGCATAAGAAAAGCTATGAGGAGTTATGAGAAGTTATCTATTAGAGTTGTATTAGTTGTCAGTTTATGAGTAGTCAGAGTTGGTTTTCTAGATAATTTCCTATTTTCTAGCATAATAGGTTATTTGGATTATATTTGCTTATATTAATTGGCGTGGTCTGAATGAGAAGACAGCTAGAAAATATTCAGAGTCTCTTCCCCCTTGCTATTTCTTAAGCTTCGTATCTTTTTTTCCTAAAAGACGCCATCACTTCCATTCAAGTGACACTCCTAAATTGTTGTCCAACATCCAACCAAGATCTTGTGAATAAGTATACGATTACTCTTTTTCTCCCTTAACTGAGACAGAAAGCCGCTACGAATGAGAGGATGGCGATTGCTTTTCTTTCCTGGTATGATGCCGACGACGAGAGCAATAGCCAAGGTTTCGAGTGCTAAGGGGACTTTTAAGCAATAGGCGGTAACACAGGGATGTCGAATTGTGAGGAATCTGAATAGGGATCTAGAATTGTCAAAGGTTCTGAGTGAATCCATCGTGCCAAAGCGAAGCTTGCTCAATGGAAAAATGTTATTGCTAATCCAAACCCTCGTGAGAGGTGGGCAGAAGAATTTGAGAGGCAGGAGAAAGGTAACCTTAGTAACTCGTCAATTTGGAGTCATTTTGATGTTTTCTTAGATGAGGAATTCAGAGTCGATGCTAGATTTTATTAGCCCTACCATTAGTGGTGGTCAATTTGTGGGTAAAATTGATTTGGAAGATATTGATTCTGAGATTCAACTCTGGGAGTGATCAATTATCTGCTATGTTCTGGGTGCTAATTCCCCTTATAAGGTATTACATGGTTTCTTCATGCGTTTATGGGGGAAGTTATAAGATAATTATGGTTAAGAATGACACATGTCTTGTTCGTTTTGCTTCGAATCAAGCAAGGGATGATGTGTTGGAGGTCAGAATAATTCATTTTGACAAGAAGCCAATGGTTCTTCGAGTGGAATCTGGACATTGATTTTGATAAATTGAAGGTGAATTCTGTTTCAGTTTGGATTAGGGTTCCTGATATTAATGTCAAGTATTGGAGCCCTTTAGGATTAAGCATCATTGGTAGTTTGGTGGGAAATCCTTTGATGTCTGATAAGGATACAACTCAGAAGAATGGTGGAAGATTTGCTAAGATTCTAGTGGATGTGGAATTGGGGCAGAAGCCACTGGAATCTGTTATGTTTAAGGATGAGCATGATGAGTTAGTTGTTAGAGGGTTTTGTATGATTGGAAGCCAATAGAGTGTACTTTTTTGTCATCTGTTTGGGCATGCACAGGAGAATTGTAAGAGGAAGATAAAGAGGTCTTAGGCTAAACAAGTTGAGTCTGTGCAGGTGGAGGTAGAGAAGGAAGGTCCAGTTCAGGACAACACTAGAAGGTGGTTCTAGAGGGTGAGCAAGTGGGTGGGAATGATATTCAAGCATAGGTAGAGGAATTTTGGTCTCAATCTAGTAAGAAGAAATCAGCTCGAGTGAAGAAGGGTGACAATGGTGGATTATCCTCTGATAATGAATATCAAGTCCTTGATATTAGGCAAAGTGGTGGAAATTCAAGGCCAATAAGTGGAGAAAGGGGCATATTTCACAGAGTGGGTCCCTTAATATTAAGCGAAGTGGTGCATATTTTGGTGGTTATTGATAATTTCTTTGCTTGGAATATTAGGGACTTTAACAGCCCAAAAAAGCAAAAAGAATTCCTTTTTTTTTTTTTTTTGCAGTAAATGGAGTATTGATTTAGTATCTTTGTTTGAAACTAATTTGACAGTGGGAAACCTTCTGACTTGCTATAATAATAGTTTTCAACATTGGGGTAGTTTGCATAATGGCAGTATTAATAAGTATGTTAGGATTTGGGTCTTAGAGGTCTCATAATGTTACTGTGGTGTTGATTCATAGCAATAAAGTTATTACTTGTAAGGTGACTAGGAGAGGTTATCAGGAAGAGATTATAATGTCTTTTGTTTATGCTTCTAATGATAGGGAAGGGAGGAAAACTCGGGAAGGGAGGAAAACTATTTGGCACTGTTTCTGTGACTTTTGTATGGGTACTGTGGGCCCCTAGATTGGTGTTGGAGATTTCAATAATATTTTAAGATAAGAGGATAGAGTGGGTGGTGTGCCTGTGAGTTTTGCTGAGGTTACTAATTTAAGGGTTGTTTGGAATTCAGTGGGCTTTCTGAGCTGAAGAATGTGGGGAACAAGTACACTTGGACTAATAACTAGGATGGAAATAAAAGAATCTTCTCCAAGATTTATTTGGCATTTTGTAATGGGGCTTGATTGGGTTTTTATTAGAATAGTTATGTCACCTTTTAGAAGCATTTTTGCCTGATCATTCTTTTACTATGGTTAAGTTTACCTCGAATTTTTTGAAGAGACTATGATTCTCAAAGAATAAAGAAATGATTGTGGATTAAAATCATAATCAATTTAAAATCTGATTAATTGATTTGAAGCACGGTTGGAAAGTTCTTTGATTTAAATCGCATAAACTCAGCAATGATCAGTCAAGTGACCGTTGCAAGAACCTTCCAAAAATAAAACTCAGATTTTGAAATAAAATCGCAATCTTTGGAAAATCGTTTAAATCAGTTTTAAATCATTTTAAAAAGGTTTTTAAATTTAAGAAGCTGATTGATAATCAAATATCAATTAAACGCGCCTTTCCATAATTAAAACGATTTCAAAATCTTTTCCAGATTTTATCCGGATTCAGCAAAGATGATCCTTGTTCGACTTTATTAGTTCACTGTTCCATGCATCGATCTTTTCCTACTTGGAGATTAATTCAAACTAAGCCACATACGAGAAATCTAATCAAAATAAATAAACTATATCAGCATAAGATTTCTTTTTCACGTGATCGGTACACGTGACTTCTTCGAGCCACATGTGTTTGACGATTGGTTAATCCTTCTGGTAAATGAGCTCGATACATAGCCATGGATCGCCATGCCATGAAGTATGCAAGTGATCCTTCCAGGTGATCCTTCTCGATACTTGATCCTTAGATTATAAACTTACGAGAGACTAAGTACAAGAACTACATTGATTCATGGTTAGTGTGTCATCATCAAAACCAAACAGGGTCCAACAAATTCCCCCTTTTTGATGATGACAAAACATTCAAGCAAATACATCATTCAAAAATAATAACCATGAATTTTAAACAAGCAAACACATAGCAGATCATATGTATCATGAAA
>ONZE01002330.1:0-16088 GCA_900322265.1 Macarthuria australis
CCACCTCCGTCCGCGGTGCAGTGGTATGTGAGCATTCCCCCCACAGTCGTGCCCCGGGTTCGAATCCGGCGGAGTGCAAGTGGGAAATAATGTGCAAGGATTGCTCTGGCCCCCTCCCCTGCTCCGGTTCCTCCTGATATAGGTCCGGTCCGGTAGCATCTTTTTTACCTACCTAAAAAAAATTAAAAAGGATTTTTTATAAAATAAAAAATGACAGATAAAAAGGACCAGAGCGAGTATATTGCAATGGGATTAGTGCTGGTAATTACTACTCGTATTGCTTAATCATGTGCCTCGCGATGAGCTTCGGCATTATCGAAATTTCACTAGTTTGAGTTGTTTTTTTAATCTCCACTCCATATTCATTCCCCATTTTCATCTCTCTCTTTCTACATCTACAATCGTCATAGAAAGATGGCTGCTGTCTCGAATTCCATGATCTTGCCTCGTAACTCCGTCGCTCAGTTATCATCTGGTAATTGATCTTCTTCCTCTCTTCAATTTCAAGATATGGTTATTCATCTTTTGAAGTAGTATTTTAAGCTTCTTTGTTTGTCGAATCATTTGGTGAATGCTCAAAACAATGTCCATTAATTATCCCCCTTTTTGGGGATCGTTTTACATGTGTTTTATGATTTGGGTAACTAGTAATGGGGTTGTGCATATTTCTTTTGAACTTTTAGGGAAGGTTTTGGAATCTGGAATAGATAGAAGAGGTGGCAAATGGATGAATTTGGTTGGATATGGTTGAGGTTAAAATAACATCCATTTTCCACAAAATTTGACAGTTTTTGGGCATTAGATTGACGATGGACTAAATCAAACATCTCAACAGAGTTCCATGCTTCTATTTGGTGTGAAGTAGCAAGTCAAATTAAATGCAATTCAATCAAGGATCTAGCTAAAAGGATCTCTTTGCGATTACATAGTTAAAAAAACTGCATACATGTGATTCTTCTAAATTGCTATGGGAGGACATAAGGGTAATGGTATGATACGGCATAGTTTTTCTTTTTGTTTCTTTTTCTTTTGATAGCAATGATACAACATAGTCAGGGACTTAGGGTTAAAGAGGATCGAGAGAGAGGGTTGAGTAGGAAAGAGAAAGGAGATTTGTTCACGGTGGGGGCCTACACTAAATGTGGTGACTGGGATGAGTGATAAGATCCAACCATTGGATGGTGTTTTTCAATGCTAGACTAGAGCACCGAATTAGTCACTAACAGTAATTAGGGCATTCATATGTCTGTCATTTGCCTAGATACATGATATGGTTCCCACTTCAAGGAGAGTTATTTTGATGTGTGTGCTGAGTGGACTGTTTCTTGTTAACTCAATGAGCTCTAGCCATTAATGGGTCTTGGGTGGGATATTCATATCTAAATTCATTCTAATCCATGTAAGTATGTAAGCCATAGCCAACTGGGTTATGACTTCCAAGTCATTATTGGACACGTTCATAGGCGACAGGCCGGGGCAGATCCATGAACGGGTTTGATTTGCCCTGAAAGCAGTGGTTCCCCATAGAAAGAGTTAGGTTTTGGTTCCCTCCCTACTCCTCAAATGGCTTAACATCATCCTATATGCAACCACATAGTTTGCAATGGATACCGAAGCACTAATTAACAGCAATTGTTTAATCATTATAAAGAAAAGGTTGTATAACAAACAAATAAAGAAGATATGCAATGGATTGCTTTTGTATCCAAATACATGTAAGTTTATCCCAAATGAAGCACTTATTTATTAGAAGTCTCAATTGCAATTCTGATGCATGTGTTTCCTATGTTCATGGTCATTGTAGCCTTTTAACATGTGTCCATGTGGTTCACTGTTCATTCCCTTGTATTCTGTTGGCATTGCTTATACTGTTGAATGCCTATGTTAGGTTATTCTTTCAAGCAGGCAGATGTTGTGATCTTGGGTCCCACCAAGTTGTCCTTCTCTCCACTTCGTATAAGTAAGGCTGCACAAAAACCTCTTGTTGTTCAGGCTGCTTATGAGTAAGTCTTTTTCTCTCTTATGTGAGTGCAACTATGATATGCTACTTAAATTTGTGCATCTGAATTTTTAAATGTTGCTCTATGTATTTAAGACTTATTGAGGCTGCACTACAAAGTAGCATGTGAAGACAGTCCTTTCACTTTTTTGATCTTTTAACTTTCTATCTTTTATTTTCTCTGTACAATCATCTGATAGATACCTAACTTGGTATTACACTCACAGAACGATAATTAGTAGCAAAACAAGCAAATTAGGACCAAAAACCTTGTAATCGATTAATAAAGGAAAATCAGAGGTATTCGAGTGCCTCTTTCACTCCATTCAAGGACCAACTCTTACTAGGTATTTGGATAAAGATAGCTAAGGGGTAACATTTCCTTATTTATACCTACACTCACATGTAAGCCCCAACACCTCATAAAAGGCCAAGCGGGATACTAGAAGGGATGGCTCAAAACCCAAAGAAAGACAGAGAAAAATGCTCACATGTTCCTCACATGACGCCTAACATAAACATTTCTCACAAAATGTCTATCATCATCATCTTATATGTCTTCTAGAGTTCTTCTCGAGCCTGTTCTCCCTTCATCCCAGCAAAGGTTGGGGGGTGGGAGGAGAAGCAAATGGAGAAGACATGAGAGATGAATGGCTAAAAAGTGACAAGTGTCATTATTCGTGAAAGTTATTCACAAATCTGTAAAAGAGTATCACTTTGTCATGCATTTTTTTATGAGGCTTTTTGTTGAGAGTTTTGAAGTTGACAAACTGAAAAAATCCTCTTTTGTCAAAAAAAAAAAAATGACCTTGTTGACATGCTGATGAGGATATTTTGTTTATATTTGTAACAGTGATGGTGGGAGACCAAGCAGCGCGAGCATTTTTGTTGGAGGCTTTATTTTGGGAGGAATAGTAGTTGGCACCCTGGGCTGTGTATACGCACCTCAGGTATGCTCAATAGCAAACACCCTTCTTTATGCACTTGTTTTCTCTTTATTGTTTCGTCCACTGCGTTATTCCTCAGTGGGCTCTGGAACTCTGAACTATTGGAGATTGATGGTTAGTTTGGATAAGAGGATTCGGATTTGAAATTCTTATTTGGGCTAAATTTCCTGTTTCGTTAACACTTGGATTTGGACTTGGTCCAAATCGAGCTGGAAGATTCATCGACCACCATCAATTATTGTTCCTCGCCGCCAATATTTGTAGCCAATTCTTACCTCCGTTGCTTGGGCTTCCCAAAATCCAAATCCAAGTGTTATCCAAACATGATTTAGATTTCAAATCACGAAACTAAAATCAAATCCTTGAATCCAAACGCAGCCTTATCGAAGTTGTGGAAAACGTTTCTTTTTCTCACACTTCAAATTCTGCATCATGTAAAAGTTCATGTGTCATGTAATCTATTAACTTGCTCTATGGCTCTATATTTTCACAATGCAACATGATCATCTTCTTGTTTCTGGTCCTGGAGTTTTTGTACTTTTACTTGGCTCTTTTAGACATCACACCTTTATTGAGTCCCTCCCTTGCCCTACTCATATTTAAGGGTTTTCTTTTCTTTCGCGTGTGGAGGGAAAGTTTGGGGTCTGGAATTGTATTCCGTAAATTATAAAAGGGAGATATATTGATCATTTTTTGTGTCAAATTTTATCTTTTCCAGATAAGCAAGGCTCTAGCTGGAGCTGACAAAAAGGATTTAATGCGAAAGCTACCCAAGTTTATCTATGATGAGGAGAAAGCTTTGGAGGTAACTTCTTTAACTTCTTTTGCATCATATAATATTAGTACAGAAGTTTGGATTTTTCCTTTTCCATAATCCTTGCTTATTTTCCCTAATTATATAGGAGAAAATTAATATTAGCATACCGCTGATCATACATTGCCATTTATAGTCAGTAGTCTCTTTTGATCTTTGAAAGGATATTACCCTTTTTCTTGTTGGTTTCTGTCTCACCTTTCTTTCTTCATTGCTTTTTTCTTTTTTTCTTTTGCAAATTCTTAAATACAAGAGGTTTATGTCATACACCAAGGATACTCTAGAAATTAATTAAGTTCACAATGGGGTACCCCCCAAGTTCAAAGTAGGGGTACCTCCAAGTTCAAAGTGGGGTACCTCATGTGATGTTCTTGCGTATTATTGTGATGTGGCAATGTGGTCTACAGATAGACCTGGTTTACACAAGCCATGCTGTTTTTCTTTTGGCTGGGTAATACAATGCGGATGGGGATTTGACCTTGGGACCTCTAGTATCCAATGCTAAACCTTGACACTAGGCTAAGGCCTCATTGGTAGTCACTGTTGTACGTTTCAAGTATATCTTCTTGCAACGATATGTTGATTCTAGCTAGAATTCAGTGGAAGCTTTTCTGTTTCCAATATAAAAACGTAAGCAGTCAGAATAGCTTAGGTTCCGAAGTTGCCCTTTTTTTACTTCTTCCAAATCCAATGTACTGGGATTACATACTAATTCTTTAACCATGAGTACTTGACCGACAATCACTTCTTTGGCCAAGATGATTATGCTCATTGCCATCTTTTGGGTCCAAACTAGAACTCCATTATAAGGTAATGTAGCTTAACTTGTCAGGAGGAGGAGTCAAAAATCAAAACAAAGAGCGCAAAAAAGATTGCTGTATGAATACTGAATGATTTGGCTGAGCCTTAGCTCCACAAACAAAGAAATCTTTCTGTTTTTTCTTTTTCCCTTTTGGGAAATTGTCCCAGGTTAAGGCCTAGACCAATTCTCAGGTGTAACGCAAACGTTTCACAATTAACCACGGTAACAATGATTTTTTAAAATTTTTAGTCCATATGACCCTCCATTACATGTGCGTTAGTGAATTGCCGTTTAAGCTAGTGTCATATATCCAAAAATGACTAATAATTTAAATAAAAATTCTTGTTTTGCCCATGAGCCCACATGAATTGCAGCTTTTTCAAAAAAAATGTGCCCACTTTTTAACAACCAAAATTACATGTCATTCGCGCTTCCCCAAAAGCTGACGTGTTTAACTATGGGCAATATGGTAATTTTACCCCATCCATTAACGTCGTTTAAAGAATCTCAAAATTTTGGTGCCAAAATCGATTACAAGATTACCATGACTAATTGTGAAATATAGTGGTCATACCTGAGAATTAGCCTAAACCTCAGGTAGGACAATCTCCTATTCCGAAGGATGTAAGAAGGGACTTTAACAGGTCTTTCGCTAAAAGGGCACTCGGACATTATTATGCAGCACGATCCAACTAAGATCTCGTGGATAGGATACGGGTGCGACCATTCTCCTTCACCTTGAATAAAGTGGCCGTGGCTTGCTAGAAAGAAATCCCTCTGGTTCTCTATCTGACTATTGTCAAAGAAATTCAGATGTGGGAGTAAATTGAAGGGTTTTTTCTTTTCTTTTCTTTTTTATTTTATTTGGGTTTTTTTTTTATTTTAAGCGTTCCACTGCCTTGAGAAGCACCTATTACACTATGGCCTAGCAAATAGATGTCTCAAACTCAAAATTTGGAACCAACAGCTACCAGTCTTTAGCCTGTGAGACTTACCAGCTGAAGTGGTAAGTTTTTATCTGTTCTTTGTCAAGTTCTTTTCTATTGTTATGTCAAAATGGATCAAGGGAAGCTCAAAGCTACAACATAACACCCTAATGTTTTGAGAAGCATTGATCGTTTTAACTGTTTTTCTAAGAGCAAGTCTTACGTGTGGACGAGTTTCACTCGAATGAAGGTTGGAGATTATCCCACAACATTTAAGAAACCATTTTGGCTGCGTTTGAACTCATAATTTGAAATTCTAAATTTACAATTTTGCATTTGAAATCCAAATCATGTTCGGATAACACTTGGATTTGGATTTTGGGAAGCCCGGACAAAGGAGGTAAGAATTAGCCGCAGGTATTGGTGGCAAGGAACAAAAATTGATGGCGGTCGATGAATCCTTCTGCTGGATTTGTACCAAGTCGAAATCCAAATCCATAAATCTAAGTGTTATGCAAACAAGAAATTTGGCCCGATTCTGAATTTCAAATCCAAATATATCTATCGAAGTGAATATAGGGGACAACTGATTTTGGCTGATTCATAAATGCTTCAATTTAAGCTCCAGATCATGTGTTGAAGTCCAGAGTTTTTTTTTTTTTTTTCTTTTTAATGCTTTTTTGAAGGTAAGGCGAAAGTATTAAATACCTTTATACTAAGTAAGAACCTTATATACATGACAAGCAAATCCCATAAATACATTGTCAAGCCAAAGGGATTCAAATGTGCAACGGTGCCTAGGTAAAAATAATTTTATAAAGACGCCATTCCATAGAGTAGTCAGTCGCTCATAACACCATTACAAGAAATACCACCTCATGGAGCAATTGCGGACGAACCAAATCCAAAACCACCCTTCTCATGAAGCTAGAAGCATACAATTTGGCCAAAACTGAGCTGATTTGAGCACTTGGGTTAAAGGGGGAAGACATGGCTAACTCGCTCTTTTGGAGGGGGAGATACATGGGGATGAGCTGTCTCACGACATTCTAAACCCAACTCATGATTTCGAGACAGTCTATGGTTAGAAATCCAAAACAGCAACCCTACCTATCATCATATGCAGGCCACGTTAAAGCAAGAGTTTTACATGTTGCACAACTAACCAATTTCCATGATTCATAGCTTCTTAGACATTTTTTCTGTTCATCTTCTTTCATCATTTGAGTACTCCTTATCTCCTCATGCTTTTCTAAAACGGCAGTTTTGGGTTCCCATGCTGGATTTCACCCCTACCCCTGGCCTTAATGCCGGTTTTCCACGTAAAATAGGTCCAACCCGGGGCTCCCTCCTTACCAATGTAAAAAGGGAAAATATAAATCAGTTTGCACTGTTACTCTCTTACACCAAATTATCATCAAGACTGAAGAGTATTGTGTTGAATGCTTCTTAACAGAAAACAAGAAAGATACTGACTCAGAAAATTGAGCAGTTGAACTCTGCTATCGATGATGTGTCAGCTCAATTACGCTCGGACGGGACCCCAAATGGAGCCGCAGTGAGCTCTGATGAAGTCGAAGGACTTGAAGCTGCCATATGAAACCTCTAATGATGTCGTGTTGTCGACATCATCAGTGATGATACCTGGTTAGAACATTAGCTTGTGTAGTTCGCTTTACATGATGTTTAAACTACTATTGTCATGAATATATTTTGCCTCATGTACTGGGAAAGAAATTTCTGGGTTTTCGTTCAGCTAATACGAGATATCGGTTTATTTTTGGATTCGAGTTTCCTAAGTTTAATCAACTTGTTTAGAAGTGGCCTCTTTATTTCCTGGATCAGGATGGTTGTGTTTGCAGCTGTCTAACTTTTCTGATGTTGAGTCCTAAATCTTGACTAATTTCCATGTTTTATTTGCTAATCGTGGTTTCAGGTTAAGAATTAATCCCTCTTCACTGTTTTCACTGGAATTGTAAGTCGAGCAGATAACTATAAAAGTATTGTTCTCTTGTGTTATAGAGGAGCACGTTTATTGGTAGTTGCAAATAAGAATTTCTCCAAAATTTAGTAGATAGTGGTGAGTGGTGACCATGATGCCAGCACCAATACATGCCAAAAGCCCACTTTTCCACAATCAAAGGCTTTTACTTTTGGAAAAGTTGCTTCCGTTTTTAAATGTGAAATTGTAGGGAGTACTGTAAAGTATTTGAAATTACACTGGGAATCTTGATAGGAGAATTGCTACTGTATGGGTACCATTGAGTCATAATCTTTCTCTTATCATCACCCATATAATTTCCCTTTTGAAATTTGACAGTTGACACCTTTGAATTATCAAGAAATTACCTTTTTGATAATAACCGCATCCTAATGCCAATAATATTGGAGCCTCTGTTCACTATTCGATTTTTAAAATTGTGGATTATAAATGTAACACAAAGGCCTTGTAAATTGTAATATGATGTACCCCAATTTATGCAAGTTGATTGCACACCAAATTTTCTGCGGATAGCAAAACTCTACCTTTCAACTTATTGCCCGTTGATATTTAGAGAAGAAAATGAAAGATTTAGAGGAGGAGAAGATAAATGGACTATTGCTGGTGCTCGTTGGGGTGGTTGGAGTAAAGGTACAATTTTATTCTAAGCTGACAGAGGGTACAATTCTGCTATCCATAGAAAACTAGCGTGCAATGTGCTACCTTTGAAAACTTAGTGTACAAAATATAAACTAGCCATAAATTGGGATACATCTTGTTATCGACTTATCGCACCTAACACTAATTTCAAAATATGCTCTTTCAAACTGTTTGATGAGGTTAACGACATATTTGTAGACTCGGCGGCGGTTCCGTTTCGGAACCGGAACCATCTTTAGACGGTTCGGTTCAGGTTCCATATTTTTCTCAACCATAACTGTTAGTTTATCAGCCAAAACCGTCTAAATCTCGGTTTACGGTTCAAATCATGTGAACCATGAGATAATTTAACGTTAAAAGGTTCAATTTCCTTTTTATTTAAAGAATAATGTGGGTGTTGATTCATCTAAACCTGGAAACTGCTAAATCGACTCTGGTTTGAAACCGCAACCCAATAAAGGTCGAAAAAAAATCTCGAAAAAACGTGGAAAAACCGAACGTAGAATCGTTAGTCCAGTTTTCCGTTTGAAACCGGGAATAAATTGTCAGATCGGTGGTTTGGTTATGGTTCCACTTTTCAAGATTCCAAAACAGGCGGTTTTGGAACTGAAATCGGCGCTTCTTGAACCGGCATCAGATTTGCATGTGAGTATTGCATCGGGACAAAGATGTGCAAAAAGGAATCATATGAGTATTGCATCGCATGTTGATAAAAGCCCCTTCGACCATTTTCGTAAGATTCCTGTAAGTGTTCAGCAAGGAGTCCTTTACCCCTTTGTAGCATAAAGGTCCACTTACGCTAATTTCAAGTTGTATTTGTTTGGTATATATTACCAGTAGCAAGTTTTAATTTTTGAAGAGCTACAGGCTAAGTAGAGAGCAATTGAAGCAGTACATATGTAGATCTTATTTTAGGATTATGGAGTATTTGCCTTTCCTGAGGGTGACAACAACAACAACAACAACAATAATAATAATAATAAAAGATTTGAACTGGCTACCAGCCATTTTTCAATGATAAATTATAACCACGCCAAACTGATTAGTTTTCTGAATTTCGTAAATACTCCGAATAATATTACAATACTAAAAAAAACCCCTCCTCACCCCAAACAAAACATACAGATTTTTATGAAAATAGTCCTACAGCAATACCTAATACTCATCCTCGAGCTAGTTTTCAAAATCTCCTAGCTCTATTTAGCTGACTACCTAATCAGAAAATCATTTCACAATAACAAGGAACCGTTGCGAAGAAGGGTTGTGTTTGCGCTTCATTAGCTACATCTTCTTTATGACAATGGTCATCCACCAAAGATCTTGAGTTCTGATAACCTCATGCAGCACTAGCTCCCTAAATATGATCAAATGGGTCTCACAAATATGCAAAGGGGAATTTTTTATTTATTATTTTTTTTTTAAAAAAAATAAGTAATACTTTGGTATGGCGTTGGTGTCAAATAACTGCAACCACCACTACAATACCCAAGTATCACACTATAAGTAGGATCTGGAAAGGTCGAGATATGTGCAAATTTATACGAGAGAAACTGTTTTATTAGACCCACAAATGAACCCAAAAAGCAAAGGCAAAAAGGATATACATCTTATATTTATAAGCTTGAAGATTTACTCATCTAATATTCCCTATCATTTGTGTTATTTGAAGTTACCATTAGAAGCTGAAGCATAACACTGTATCTTGGGATGTGGAATAGCAAGTATGTTGCTTCTAGCAAGTATAGATGGTTAGACTTGGGTTATACCCGTTAATGGACTGCAACCCATATAGGCCCACTACACAAGTCTGGTCTCTATTAGGCTTCTATCATAACATATTAAGTTAAATGCTCAACAAATCAAACTATGTTGAGGTTTCTTTACTGGGTTGCACCAAGAAATACTCTACATGTATGATATCACACTTCATGTATGACTCTGAAAGGGAAAAGACCATTCAAAACTGATTCAGTAATAGATTGAGTTAAATACTTGAATCACTCTCACCATCCTGTGTTTGCTTCCTCTTTGTATTTCTCCCGGATTCTTCATCATCCCTGTAGTCGAATGGCGATTCCTCTATTTCCCTTGCCTTTTTCCTTTTTTTCGATGGGTCTTTTTTCTCATCGATCAAGGATATAAGTGTTTGGATACGTCTCAAACTAGAACTACCCCCGTGATCTGAAACTTGTTCTGTTCTGGAAACTTGCTGACAACGGTGACAAATACGCGTAAAATATATACCAAGAGCAATAACACATGCAACCCCACATAGGAGAAAAAGACCCAAGAAGCTCTTGAGATGGAGTTGGCTTGATTCGATCTCGGTATTATCTTGACTACAACTGCTTGTTGTCAACCATTTGTCGTGTATTCGTTGAAGATCTCCAGTCTCGGATAGTTTCAGAATTGCAGTTGACAAGTCCGGGGCCAGGGGAGAGTCCCGTGGAAATGCCTGTATTAGAGACATAGTTATCATGTTAGGAACATATCTAGAAAAAATACAAAGGTTTCTAAGATTATGTATATCTAGGAGATATTCTGAAACATTATTGTAATCTTCTCATCTATAAATAATGGTGGGTTTAATCCTGTACGATTGCCCAACCAAATTATTCAAATTGTTCTATGCCCTGCTAAGAGCAGATTCAAGAAAGCAAATTTCAATCATGTTGGCATTCATAGGTTGTACAGATCAAGGGTCTACGGAAATAGTCTCTCTGTTTACACAGGGGTAAGGCTGCGTACAACTGACCCCCAGACCCTGCCTCCGAGGCGGGATTACACTGGGTTGTTGTTGTTGTTATTGGCATTCATAGTCGTAGGTTGTAAGCTTCAGAAGTTCTTACCACAACATACAAACATGCAAGTGCAACTACCAAACACTATGGGCAATCCAGTTGATATTTGAATTAACAACTCTGGAGGAAACTTGGGTTCCTTTAACATTTCACCACCATATGATGTTATTCAGACCCAAGATTTTCATGACATGAAAATGAATTCCAATCCATAATGCAAGTTACCAATAGAATTCCAAAAGAACAGTCCCACATGGAATTTTCTTTTTGAAATGAATCCAAAAGTAGGGGTGTCCAAAGTAATTGATAACAACAATGTCTCTAGTTTATGCCATTGACCTGGTATTCAAAAATTTACATGCGTAAATAAAATTAGGGACTTAATGAGGTGTAATAAAAAAAACCTTTGGCGTTTCATGTTCACTCTTATGAGAAGTACTGCACTCAAAATATGTTTTTCCACGGAAAAAAAAAAGGAAATCGGTAAAAGAAAATATTCAGATAATCCATCCAAACCATGTTCGGATCAGATTGGGGGGGAAAACGTTCGTACAATTCGAATTTGTTATCTGTTATTCGAATTATCTAAACCGTCTAATTGGCCACCCTAGCCAAAAGTGCTTGATTAGCAACAAGATTGACATGCTAACCACATAAGCACATTTTAGTGGCAGCAATTTTAAAATAAAAGACAAGGCAAGCAACTTACAAAACCCCAGCCACTTCTGGTAAACTCTTGACCAACAATCCTAAAATCACACTGGCTTGAGAGGAAGATGTCTACATAGGGAAGTTCATCGACCAAAGCATCAATACGACCGTGACGAAGAGCATCACCATATTCTTCGGGCGAATTAAGTTCAACAAGTCTAGATTTCGATATATTGAGTTCGTCTATCAAGTACTGCTCTGCAAAGGACCCAGCTTGGTATCCTATTTGTTCATCACCGCTTCTTAAGGAGTCGATTCCTGTGATCGGAGATGACAATTGTTGGACGGTCAGGATTGAAGTTAAGCTTGCGGTATAGCTTGAGGTGAGTATTAGAACCACGAAGAGCCATATGATTACTACCAGCCTACCAAGGCAGCTTACAGTATTCTCCTCTAAAATCCACCAAGAAATAAACTAATTCAATAACCAATATAAGCTCCAAAAACCGAAAAAAAAAAATAAAAATCATGAACCATTTCAGTTGACTTACTATGGGAAAAAGTCAATGTTGAAAAGCTGAACCTGCAAGAACACATGAAGATTATTGATTGCAATCCTTCACCAAACTAATGATAAATTAAAAAATTCTTGTGTGCTTCTTAGAGTGCCATGTCAGCATACTTTTAATTTCAAGAAACACAGGCCAATGAATAGAAAATGACGCCCAATAATTTTCATGCGCAAATACTAATGCAACTGCTTAGAAATACCTAATCGAGTGGCTTTGGGGCCGTGTGGCCCGGCGACCCGGGCCGGCCTGGTAAAAAATACAATTTTTTTGCATTCTTTGCGTGTGTGCATTTCGGGGGAAAAAAGCCTAAATATCCTGGGCCGGGCTTGGAATTTACTCTTTTTAAACATGGCCCAACCTGCTCTAAAACTGGGCCTGGCCGGGCCGAGACAAGCGCAAGCGCAAGCCCAGCCGGCCTAGCCCAAACCTGGCCCGAAAACCATGCCTACTAATAAGATTATGTAAGAATAGCTGATATCTACAAATAAATTCAAACATTTTAAGTAATGTCTATAACATATGTAACTTCGATATAAGACCTCCCTACCATATGTTTACTAAGAGGGATAGCCTAGTAGTAAAACACTATCTAGTAGGCCTCAGCCTAGCAGTTGAGTAGCACAGGGGCCTTCCTTATACACCTAAAAATAAGTTTACTTGGTTTTTAAGAAAGTGTGGAGAGAATATTTTTATTTGCTTTCTACATCAGAATTAGATGTCAGTTATAACACACTAATCTACGTCTGGTGTACTAAGCACCTGATTAGAAGGATCCTTTAACCAAACCGACATGGCTAACTAAAAAAGCGAAATTCAATACTGAGATTTATACTTCAAACTCACCAAAGAATGGTTATGCATTGTCTCCTAGGAGAGCCTCTGAAGTCATCATTTAACCTATGCTCCAATATCCACACAACCACACCAATAACAATGAAGGAAATAACAATGACACTCCACATCAATGGCGTAAATGGCCGGAGAAAAGCAAAGGCCCCTGAGTTTAACTTTTTGAATGGGGCCACCACCACAAGCCCAGATGCAGCAAATGGTTGTGTAAAATCCACAATTTTAGTCCTGCTAGTGACAATCGCGATATCACCAACTGCAGCGTCAAAGTTCTACAACAAGAAAAAAATTTAAGTAATGTATGCTAGCATTAAAACAGTGATACCAAAACAGACAAACAATTAGATAGATTAGTGTCTTTCTAATGATTGTATATCGAACTATTCGCAAATTGAAAATTGTATACTGAAGTGTAAAATTCGACAGTAATATCACAAATTATTCGCGATTTTACAATTCTATGCAAAATTGGGTTTCTGGTGTGCCTCAAAGATGAGGTGGATCTTATACGGCACTAGAAAGTGTTGCCTTTTTATTTTTTGATGACATGACATTAGTTTACTCTAGATACGTGGCAAAACCACTAGTCACGTCAACAAATCGGTAACGAAACCCATTTTCGTACAGAATTGCAAAATCGCGGAGATTGGTGATGCTATTGTCGAATTTTAGAGTTTGATATACACTTATAAATTCGCGAATAGCTGGGTATACAATCACTAGAAAGGCGAATAGATAAGTAATAAGTAACGTTCCTACATTAAGTTACTCACCCCCGCTGCTATCATATTCACAAGGTCCGTGTAGTTTGGGTTCTTATGGCCATCTCCAAAGCCAACGAACTGATATGGAACAGGGTATGGCAACAAGTTGACAGCAGCTTGAAAAACATCAATGCAAAATCCCTTAAACATATCACTGCTTCCAGGCACTCGAGAAACAAACTCCTTAAAACTCACCCTCACAGGAACCCCGATTTTCAATTGCTTGCCTCCATTTGGGAAAACCCAACCACGAGGTGTTGTGGTAGTCCCATCTGGCCAGAAAACCGGGTATAAGTGTTGATTTGCACTCGAACGATTAGGTGGTTTATCGTAAAGAGTCTCAGGTGATATAATCGATAAACCAGAGTAATTAGACCAGTATCCAACCTGTCGATATCCAGTTCCAATCACGTTAATGACATCATATGCAGGACGGATTAGAGACCGATCAGAATCAAATTTCAAGGGACCCGTCAAGCCTATAAGGTTGGTCTGCAATATATTCGACAATAGACCTAGTCCTCCATCAAAGACGCGCATAGCTTCAAGATGAAGGCTACCCCCATCTAACGAGACTATTCTAGAATCACTGGAAAACGAGATATTCCCACCTCGATTAAGAAAAGCGTCGATAGCATGCGCAAGTATCCAAACGGAATCATAAGCATAGAGCCCATAAGCATTCAACCCAAGAGAACCACGAGTCAAGTTTTCCCATCTAGAGATGAAAGATCTCTTTGTATTTGAATCTGGTGTATGTTGACGCAAGGCAAGAACTCCTTGCATCACATTCATCCTTTCGGAGGGAAGGGGGGAATACGAATCAAGAACAGATGAAAGCCAATCAGTGGATATCCAAACATACCCATTACCCATCATCCCCATATAACTTGCCACATTGAAAATAATTCGACCGGAATCTGGATTTACATGTAGAACAATAACCCGGGATTCCAACATAGCGATTTTAATGAGAGAATTCATTATATCATCGCGAGTGGCACCTGAATCTGGTGGAATCGCAGCTTTATAAGAGACTTTGCACCGCTTCTCGGCAAGAGCATCATCTAGAGATGCAACACCATTCCTTCCTGGGTCATCATCATTGAATATAGCAACAACTTCCTTCCATCCATAATAATCAACAATGTCGGCAATCGCAGCCATTTGATACTCATCGCTATTCGTGGTTCTCACAAAATAGGGGGAGTCCAAGGGAGTAAAAGTTGGGTCAGTAGCCGCAAAGGATAGCAATGGAATTTGGAGTTCACTTGCAACCAAAGAGACTATATGGGCAACAACAGAAGACTGAGGTCCTATAATTGCTACAACTTCTGTCTCCATTAATTGCATTGCTGCATTATACAAGAAAAATCAATAGAAAACATAATCAATGTGGTCTTCTAATACCCATTTTGCTCAAAACTGACTAAGATGGAGGTTTGAATAAAATAGAAAAAAATACAAATTCATGGGTTGAAATACCTTGAACAAAGCCAAGAAACCCACTACAAACAGAATCGCGCATTGATATATTAAGCGTGGTGCCTGGTAGGATAGTGGAATTGGAGTTCACATCATTAACAGCTTCCTGAATCGCAATCTTGGCAACTTTTCCGATGGTCGAATTGAAGTTGAAAAGCGCCCCAATATTGACAACATTTGGTCTTGAAGCATTATTAGAAGCCCCATTCGAGCACACAGATAATAGGCAGATGAACAGCACAAGAAGCCAGAGTAGTTTCATTTTAAACTATCAGGCATAGTAACTTCCTTTCCATAAATAAGCTTCCAACCTCGAGAAGGAAATATAATATCGACACATGCCTATTAAACTTCTGAAAATGTAAAAATTAAACAGCTTGTGAGAAAACTACACAGAATTAAAACAAATTGTAGTGTTCTGAAGAGAACAAGAAACCCAAAAGTGAGAAAAATCAGGTAGTGCTCTTTTGAAGGACTATCTTAACCAAGGTAATTAAGCATCAAAGACAATATTAAATCAAGAAGATAATTCCTTGTCCTATGAGAGCTTGTACATACCGCACATCTTCTTCTACACAAATGAATAATCACCAATCATCAATTTATTTCCAAGATAGATGATATATGCAATCAATTTATTGACTGTAATCCAAAAAGAGGAAAAGCTAAAATATACTGTAACTTGTGAGCTTACACAAGTAACCATAGTTGGCATAAAAGAGGTATGGGGGCATCAATTCCTAGCCCAAAAGGAGAGTAGAAGCATCTCATCTTTTAATTAAATATAGACATAAGTACAAAACACATGCTCAAGTTTCCAAGCAAGCAAATAAGCAC